>MDKJ01264951.1:0-55926 GCA_005239525.1 Nicotiana knightiana
AATGTCAACCCACTCAACCTTTATGTAGACATAAACATTGTAGCAAAGATGAGAATAGCTTTACTATAACTACAGATCCATGTACAAACATGGTCAACTACAAGACAATATGCAATCACAATCTCCAGCGAACTACCAAATGCATGTAATAAATGTGAAAACAAGAATGACTATTTGCTTTATAAGTATATCAAGAATATGGACTCTGGAATCAGTACGGCTCTTTCAATTCACAACAACTTGTCTCAAGCATCCCATTTTAAGATCCTAAATTACTCAACGGAATCAAGCACCATCTTAAGCTAACCAGACTATGGTAGACTAAGAGAAACATATATACTCAGTGCATACCTAGTAGCATTTCCCTCTTCTTTACGTGAGGAGCTCTCTATAAACCAAGGAATACACTAATACTTTTTCAAAAATAATTACAACCAGATTTAACAATACATTAACAAGCCAAGTAATCATAGAAACAATAATGGACATGAAATAATTATAACCCGAGCAATTAAATTGGAAACGGGGAGGGGATCATATAAACAGACAATTTGGTGGTGCATAGATACTCGTCACCTCACCTATACACCACTCACATGTAGTTTCACATAACAATTTAGTTGGGGATTCCTATTCTCTCAAGTCAAAATTAAACCAAGCACTTATCTCAACTTCGCAGGCCACTCACTGTTCAATTATAGTTTTTCCTCTTGAATTCACCTCCAATACACTCGAATCTAACCATAATTAACTTAATATCATTAATTAATGTTAAAGGAACTAACTTTACTGAAAATTATAATTTTTTCTAGGTTTTCTCAAAAAAAGTTAATACCCGACCCCGAGCCCGCTTGGTCCAAACTCGGGGTTCGGACCAAATCACGTTTACCCATTCAATCCTGAGCCCGAATATGAAATTAGTTTCGAAATCCGACCTCAATTCGAGGTAAAGATTCGATTTTTACAAAATTCCCTAATTCTATCCAAACCCTCAATTTTTACCATGAAAATTCTTGATTTAAAAGTAATGAAAACATTGGGTAATTAAAATACAACAAAAAAATGAGTAGAGAACACTTATCCCAATCTCTATGGTGAAAATCACCCAAATCCAAGCTCCCCAACTCAAAATATGACCGAATGAACAAACCCTAGTTTTATATATTTTTCTGCCAGATATTCTTCCTCGTTTCTCATATCAAACGATCCCAAAACTCGATTTTTATGTCTCCAATGGATCTTGTGAAATTCTGTTCAAGTTAGGATTTTGAATCAATCAATTTGACCTTATAATGAACTAGATACGTAGGTATTAATATTTGCAAATAGTGCAGATTTTTAAATACGCTGCCAATGGTACTTTCGTAATTAATCTGAAAAATTTGGAAACCTTAGTAAAATGACCATAAAATCCTCATACGATGTCCAAATTCAACTATTCTTTTTGCTACGGGTCCGTAATTACGATACGGATCTAATAATTCATTCAAAACAGAAATTGGAGCTTATTTGTTCAATATGATATCATTCATGCTTGATGAAACGACGTCGAAGCATAAGAAAGAACGAGCGCAACACAACCCAAACCTATTCGAAACTCACCCGAGCCCTAGGGACTCTAAATCAAACATGCACGCAAGTATAAAAACATCATACAAACTTGTTCGTGTGATCAAATCATGAAAATAACATGTAAAACTATGAATTAAACCTCAAAACTCATCATTTTACTCAAGAACACTTCAATTTCACTCTTTCTCAACCGGACGTCCGAATCACGTCAAATAAACTCCGATTCACACCAAACTTCACAGTTTGTATTCAAATACTATAAAAAAATCTGTAACGGGCTCCGGAATCAAAATACGAGCCCGATACCAATGGTTTCAAACATTAATTCTTTTCTTTTTTTCATTAATAATTCAGCAAAACAATTTCTTTCAAAAATTGATTTCTAAGGCTTGGGACCTCAAAATTCATTTTCGGGCATATGCCCAAGTCCCATATTTTACTGAGGACCTCCCGAGATCGTCGAAACACAGATCCGGGTCCGTTTACTAAAAATGTTGACTCAAGTCAACTAAAACCAAATTTTAATTCTAAAAATTATTATTTCGTATATTTTCACATAAAAGCTTTCCGGTTTCACGCCCGGACTACCCACATAAATTGAGGTAATAAAAATTATTCATTTTATGGATAATAAGCCTAGAACAGAGTCTTAATTCATAAAATGACCCCTTGGGTCATCACACCAATTTACATCAACAAACCTGAAATTGGCCAAACCCGACCCCAGGGTCCACGTCTCAAATTCCGATAAAATCATAAAACAAAAATCCTTACGCTCTCACGAGTTCATACATACCAAATACATCAAAATCGGACCTCAAATGGCCCCTCAAATCCCCAATATATACTCTCACATTTCTAGCCCTAATCTTCCAAATTTTCCCACTAAAACATGATTAAATAATGGAATAATCGTCATAAACACAAGATACAAGGTCCATGTAGCTTACCTCACTAAACACACTCGATTCCCCCTTGAAATCCCAGCTCTAAGCTCCAAAATCCGTCAAAAATGGTGAAGAAATGAGTGAAAATTTGTGAAGGCAGCCTTATATAGGTTCTGCCAGGCAATCTCGAACCTGCGAACCCATGCAATGCACCTGCGGCACCGCACCTGCGGAATATCCCTCGTAGGTGCGGATTCTCACTTAAGCCAAATTTTCGCATCTACGGTCCTTTACACGCACCTGGGGGCCTGCAGGTGCGATCCAACTTATGCACCTGCGCTCCCAGGCCATGTTCCACTTTTTGCATCTGCGCAAGGTCTTCTGCACCTACTCCTTCTCACCTGCGGCTCCCCGTCCGCAGGTGTGGCCACACCAGAAGGCCTGCACCAACAGCCATTTGCTGCATTTTTCCAACTTCCAACCTTCCGAAATCACCCAAAATCAATCCCGAGCTCCTCGGGGTCTCAACCAAAGGTACCAATAAGTCGTATACCAACATACCAACCTAGTCGAATACTTGGAACACTCAAAATAACATCAAAACACCAAATCAAATCCAAATTCAAGCTTAAGGATTTCTAAACTTCCGAAATTCGCCAACGATGGCGAAACCACCCAAACCACGTCCGAATGACTTGAAAATTTTCACACACATCCCAAATGACCCTACGAACCTATTCCAACTTTCGAAGTTCCATTCTGACCCCAGTAGCTAATTTTCCATTACCGACCAGAAATCGCCAAAAATCCAATTTCGCTGCTTCAAGCCTAATTCTACTTCGGACCTCCGAATGACATTCTGAATACACTCCTAAGTCCCAAATCACTTAATGAATCTATCTGGGCCACAAAAACCACATTCCAGGATCATTTACCTATAAGTCAACTTTCGGTTGACTTTTCCAACTAAATCACCAACTTAAGAGACTAAGCGTCTCATTTCTCTCCACAATCACTCTGAACCCAAAGTAAACCGCCCAACGCAACACAAAAGAGTTAAACCATGAAATAATGAAGCAGAAATGAGAAAAACAGGGCTAAACTCTCAGAACGACCGGCTGGGTCATTACAGTTTGAAACACACTATTCATATAACTTACATGGAACAACACGAGATAATAAGAACTAAAGCATAGTAGTTGAGAAAGAGATGTTTAGGAATCATATATCAAAACAAAAGCATGTTGAGGTCTATAATAAACTGACTATATGGCATATAAAGTAGAACATGATAACAGAAATTGAGGCATACCAGCTAAGGAGATAGCAAAGAGGAGGGTGAAGACAATTGGAATTATAATGACCCGACTGGTCATCTTGAGCTCTAGCGCGTTGTTCAGCGGTTTGAATCCATGAGAAGCTTTGTTTTAGGTATTATGACTTGTAGGTGTGGTCGAAATAGAATTTCGGGAAGTTCGGAGTCAAATTGGAAAGAAAATTCTCATTTCAGAAGCCTTAAGTTGGAAGAATCGACTAAGATAGGAATTGGAGTAAACGACCTCAGAATTAGGATCTGAAGATTCCAGCAGGTTCATATGATAATTTCGGATTGGGGCGTATGTCCGGATCATGTTTTGGATAACCCGGGAGCGTTTCGGCGCATATTGTGGAAGTTAGCATTTCAGAAGGAATTTCATAAGTCTGGGTTGAAGTGCATTTCGGTGTTATTGATGTTCGTATGGGATTCTGAATCTGGGAATAGCTCTTTATGGTGATTCTGGAGTTGGGAGCGTGATCAGAAGTGAATTCGGAGGTCCGTAGGTCATTTTGAAGTCATTTGGCTAAAGATAGAAATTTGAAGGTTTTTGAAAAATTTGACCGAGAGTTTGACTTTTTGATATCGGGGTCGAATTCCAATTCCGAAAGTTGGAACAGGTCCGTAAGGTTGAATATGACTTGTGTGCAAAATTTGGGGTCAATCGGACGTGATTTGATAGGTTTCGGCATCAGATGTAGAAGTTTGAAATTTCAAAGTTCATAAAGCTTGAACTGGAGTGTGATTCATGATTTCGATGTTGTTTGATGTGATTTGAGGCCTCGAGCGAGTTCGTATCATGTTTTGGGACATGTTGGTATAATTGGTTAAGGTCCCGAGGGCCTCGGGTGGATTTCGGAAGGTTAACAGAATGGATTTCGGACCAAAATAGCTGCTGAAATTTCTGCTGCAAATCTGTTTTGGACAGCAACCAATGCATCAAAGAGCTAACTTTGGAGGCGTATATATAAACAAATATAACGAATCTGAAAATTTTCAAAACATAACAGTTGTAGTACTTGCATTCTAGTTTCCATAACGTTAAACCATTCATGATTTGAACATTTTATCAGAAAGTTATGATCGATTAAAGATGGTTAGTGGAGCAGTTTCACAGAATTTTCTATTGCATGGAGCCGACTTTAGAAGCTCATATCTCGTATTATATAAAGTATGGTGTACAACCTATCAAATTAAATTTCTTCGAGTCTAGTTTCTAAATCCTCAAACCGTTTGTCATTTGGATATTTCTACAAGGAGTTATGGGAGTTTTAACAGAAGGTGTACAACAACGAAAAATTATAATAGGATGTACAACCTGCACAGTGCAAGGTACAACTCGATGAAGCCTAGGCAGATTGTTTTAAACACGAGTTTTGGCCCATTTCTTTTATTTCTTTCATTTGGTTTGGACTATTTTGGAGACCTCAAGGAGGGATTTTCACCAAGCAACACTAGGTAAGTGATTTCTTCCTATTTTTGAGTTAAATATGTGATCTTACATGGTTTTAGACATGGAAAATTAGTATAAGTTTGCGATTTTTGGGGAAGACCTAGAATTTGGAATTTTGGACTTTTACCATGAATTTGAGCATGAAAATTAGAGTAAATTGTATAATTGAGTTACTAAAGCTATGGGTAGAACTTATCTTCGAGAAATTTCGGAATCTGGGCACGTGGGCCCGAGGGAATTTTTTGTCAACTTTTCAAGCGGAGTTGGGAACTTATATAATTTGAATTGTTACAAGTATTAGAGTGAATTTTTATTGGTTTACCCATTATTTGGATAGTTTTGGGGAGTTGTGCGTCAATTGGAGTCGTCGGAAGGGCTTGGAAGTCTCCTTTCTAACTTTGTGAGGGAGAATTGTCCCCCTAGGTGAACTAATTAAGTATGTGCTACTATCTGCGGGGGCTACGTACGCACGAGGTGACAAGAGTCCGTGCGTAGCTACTATTATACCATGTCCGGGTAGTCTAGGACCCACTTGCATGTCTTACGTGTTGTACATGTGATCCTGCCAATGATATTAGACTGATAATGCTATTGAATTTGTAACTTATTTCCTACGAAGGCTAGAGTGTATCTTCTTAATCATTTAAAAGAGAATTGACTCCTCCGTGGATAGTTGTATTCCAAATAAGGTTATATTATTGAATATTATAAAACTTGGCAAATGAATTTCGAAAAAAGGATTTAAATACTATTTGGTGATTTTTAAAAGAGAAATTTGTCATTTATTTGAATATTTGTTTTCCCGACGTAGTCGGGGTGGACTATTGATTGTGCATCACTGCATGTGACCGCTTCGCAATTTACATTCCGCGATCAGAGTATTATTTCCCCCACTCTCATGGGAGCGGGCCGTACACCACGGCGGATTGAAAGATGCACTTATGGTTCACGCCGTTCAACCCTCGGCAGTTTATAGATATGATTATTTTATGGAAAAGGTGCACTTATGGTTCGGGATGTTCGACCCTCGGCAGTGCACAAAGATGATTATTATGATGGCTCAGGCCAGTTGTCCTTATCCCGTATGCGCATGCTAAATTGTTAAATATTTTTTCATGAATTTTGAAGTGACAAGATATTTGGGGGAAAATAAAGAAGTAATTGTTTATTTAAGGTATTTGGGGGAAAATGAGGATGTAGTACCTATTTGTTTACTTTCAGTATTTATTTGAATTACAGTTATCCGTAATGCTTACTTTTTTATCATCCTCGTATGCCTATACTGATATCATATTGTGTTAAATTAATTTGTTGGTCCTTAGTGAGTGTCTAATCCGACCTCTCGTCACTACCTCTCTGAGGTTAGGCCAGTGACTTACTGAGTACACGTTGTTTTTGTACTCATGCTACACTTGTTGTGCATTTTTATTGCACAGGTACTTTCACAGTGATGTGGCTGGTTTGGAGACTTAGGCGAGCTGCATCATCCGGAGGCGATCCGCAGCTGACAGAGTCTCCCGTGTATTGTATTCATTTTGTTTTAAATTTCATTATCCAATTTGCATCTCAGACAAGCTTTGTAATGATTGTATAAATTCTTTGAAATTGCTCATGCACTTGTGACACCGGGTTCTAGGATGTGTTTGGGATATATATTTGCTAAAATGGAATATTTAAACCATCGTATTTGCTTAACAGATTTTTGTTTAGTTATTACGTAGTAAGTTAAAGGTAATGATTTCAAAAATGTTAAAACAAGAATTCATTTCAACTAGTTAATGATTGGCTTGTCTGACGATGGTGTCCGGCGCCATCACGACCTTAATAGATTTTTGGGTTGTGACAACTTGGTATCAGAGCACTAGGTTCCCTTAGGCTTCACGAGTCATGAGCAAGTCTAGTAGAGTCTTGCGGATCGGTACAGAGACGTCTGTACTTATCTTCGAGAGGCTACAGGGCTGTTAGGAGTACTTTCCTTCTTGATTCCTCATCGTGCAATTCGATTCCTTTGAGGCTTATGCCTATGTTCCTCCTACTCAATCTTATACGTCGCGAAGCGCTTGCTATGAAATGTGGATTTGAAGAATTGAAATGGTGCTACGGATATGGTGTGAGATGTTTTCCATGTGTAGTTGGTTGGGACTGTTGTTGTTGCCCTGCAGAAGAATATTATGTTGTTTCAGTTCGGTTGCTGTGTTTCTGAGAAATTTGAGGCTATGCTCAGAATTTTATGATGCTTACGATTGGTTATCGCGCGATGTTGATATGATGGTAGAATGCTTGCCCATATGTCGGGGTAATGAATGACATGAAGGGAAGTATTCTCAGAGCATAATTTCAAGATTTCAGTATTTTAGTTCCGGCGGAGGAAGGGCAATTGGAATATGAATGTTCAAGTCTGGGGGATAAAGTAATAAGACTTGGTGTTATCAAGCGAGGTGGAGTTTTCATCTGTGATGTGGTATCGCTGTTTTGATCGAATAGAATGTGTTAAGTTGGCAGTGTTATAGTTCTTCGGTTGCATTGGGCCTGAGTGTTGTGAAGTAGTATTGAAGAAATGGTTGTTAGAGATCGTGGTGTGTGGTGGTTCAGAAGTGAATAGTTATTTCTAATGAAGGCATCTCGAGAAAGATGCTTCAGAGAGTTTGAAGTCGTGGTGATCTGCTGGTTTAAGAGCTATAGAGAATGATATTGAATTGGGCAGAATACGATGAAGGAAGACATGTGAGAAGTGTCAGGCGGCGGCTAAATTTCTAAAAGTCCAGGCGTAAGAAAAGGAAGTCAGGTAGTTCTTAAAGGAATGAGGTTAACCAAAGTGGGAGAGCGGCAGCATAGTGGTGAATTAGAAGATATTGTAGCGCATTTAGTAGATGTCCATGAGGGGCGGACGGACTGGTAAAGTTGGTGAATGAGAACATGCTTAGGATGTGGTATTGATGTTGTAGAGAGTGTGCAGTACATCGTCGTTGGAAGGTGTCAGTTGGTAATTTCCACATGTGGGTTATCTCTTGTGGGCAGGTTAGCGGTCGTGTAGTTGGCAGGTTTCTGCAAGGAATTCTAGTGGTTATTCGGTGGGAGGCCGAATATGTGAATGATGCTAGGGGACTTGAGTATTTAGAGAATGCCAACAGAAGAATTTAGAAGGATTTCGGTGGGGTCCAGAGTGGTGCAAGGAGTAGATTCGGGCTAAGTGGGAGAGTCTCATTGCCTGCAATTGGGTTGCAGGATTATCTTCTCATGGGGTTACTATTGTTTCTGATGCGATTAAGGATGATTAAAAGAAGATAGATTGGTTAGCCATGGTTGGAATGGCACATGTGCGACAGTGATCAGTTCCTTCAATGTGATTAAGTTATGCATGTGGTTTGTGTCGGTGTCTGCGAGGCTTGTCGACTGCCGTAATGGATTTATTTGCAAGCATTCAAGTATTATGGCTTGTCAGGTGTAGGCGGATCTCGGAAGGATCATGGGGGGATAGACTATTCCCTGAGGATTTGCCTGTTTTGTGATTATGAGAATTCACTCGTGTGTTGTTGGGGTTTCTATATGACGGGGTATTGACCCTATTAGTGGTTTGAGAGTTATGATGGAATTCCTGCGCTATCTCATATTGGCATGCAGGTGCAGTAAGCAGTATGTAATTGGAAGTAAGTATCAAGATTGCGGTTCAGTGTTGACAAGGATGTCATGAGCTCGGGTGAGCAAGAAGAAGAGATTTGAATGTCTAGAGTAAGCTGGTGTTGTCTCCAGTGTCACCTGAGATCGGTGTTTGGTGAAAGAGGCTTTGTATCCTGGTCATGGGTTCTTGATGTGTTTTGCAGTATTAGTGTGGTCGGTGGTATGGATATGCAGACTTGTTACCTCGTGGAGGGTCGTGGGAGCGTGACCACGGGAAGATTGTATAAGTGTGACATGTAGTCACGTAATGGATTGAATATTTAGAATGAGTATAAGGAAGTGTAATATTGCTTATGTGAGAATTTATGCTTGGGAGGCGTTCAGTTCATTGTGTTATGGATTGTGGGGTGTTTGTCCCGGCTATGATGGTTGTTCTTGCGTGTTATGATAAGAAGTGGGTTATTATAGACCCAGGTAAGGTTATCAGCCTAGTTCGGTGCGAGCATAATCAACTTGAAGTGTGTGAATGGGTTTAAACATGATTATGGGCTTCATGTGAGGCAGATGTGTTCCTTTCAGTATAGCGCTCCTCAAGGAGCGGTGCTGGAATATCGGATGTTGTTCCGTCTTCGTTCATTTCATGTAAGGTTATTATTGTGCGGTGTGAGTTGTGAAACGTCTTGAGAAATTCCTATGTGTTAAGATTCAACGTAGTGATGATGTTATGTAAGCAGGAGGGCTCTTGAGATTTCAGAGTATATATATATCGCACCTCAGTTGTGCTTAATTTTTGTAGCATATGGCTCTATCAGTCTCCCCAGGATGGTATTATGCACTTAGCGTGCTTATGACCGGTATTCAGTAATTTGTAATGGTGAGCAATTCAGCTCTGTGTATAACTCCTTATGTGAATTTTATGATGGGATCGGGTGGCATGCCGCCACGGGTATGTTATTTAGATTGGGTTGCACGCCGCAACAGGGTGATGTTGAGTGAGGTTCCTATATTTATTTTTCTTATGTTTTACTTCCTATTTTCTAAGGAAATCCATGTTAGTTGTGTGAGTCGAGTAGTCCCTTCCTGAGTCATTCCTTATGTATCGTGCTCGAGTTATAGCCTATCGGCGCATTGTGGCATCGTGTGAGACTGATGGTCATGTCTGGGGGTGATTTGTTGACTGATCAGTTCGTACTGGGTGAGACGAGATTTATAGATCAGGGATCGGTGCGATAAGATTATGTGAAGTATATTACAGGACAATTACCATTATTTGGTTCGTAATGAGACGATGATTTTAGTCAAGGGGAAAGATTCAATGTTTGGTTAACTCTGGAATTGGTTAGAAATTTCTACACATCTCCTCGGTTGTGGTGGTAGCGCCAGCATTATAGCAGGATGTGTATATATATATATCATAAGGTGCATTGGGAGCATTAGATTCGTGGAATATTGGCTATTAAGGTTCAGGGGGTGCCATTGTGGTTAGATGATGAATTATGAGGTGCATGGTGCTAATTCAACAAAGTTATGCGGTCATGTTCTGGTACCTCGTGTGGTAGTGGATACAGTGTTTATATATTGGAAACATGCCTGGCATCGAATTTTAGGTGTTGGAACTGGGTTCTGAGCTTATTGTATGGATAAAAGAGGATATATTCAGATTTGATCAAGCTAATGTTCTCAACTGGGTTGTGGTAGCATGGGCAGGTGCACGAGGTGTTAAACAACGATTTCAGATAACTCCAGAGTAGTTCTTGGCACGTTCGAGGACGAACGTGTGTTTAAGTGGGAGAGAATGTAACGACCCGACCGGTTGTCTTGAGCTCTAGAACGTCTTTCAGCGGTTTGAAGTCATGAGCATCTTTGTTTCAGGTATTATGACTTGTAGGTGTGGTCGGAATTGAGTTTCGGGAAGTTCGGAGTCAAATTCTCATTTCAGAAGCCTTAAGTTGGAAGAATCGACTAAGATTGCAATTTGGAGTAAAAGACCTCGGAATCAGGATCTAAAGGTTCCAGCAGGTTCGTATGATGATTTTGGACTGGGGTGTATGTCCAGATCGGGTTTTGGATAACCCGGGAGCATTTCGGCGTATATTATGGAAGTTAACACTTTAGAAGGAATTTCATAAGTCTGGGTTGAAGTGCATTTCGGTGTTATTAATGTCCCTTTGGGATTCCAAATCTGGAAATAGCTCTGTATGGTGATTCTGGAGTTGGGAGCGCGATCAGAAGTGAATTCGGAGGTCCGTAGGTCATTTTGAAGTCATTTGGCTAAAGATAGAAATTTGAAGGCTTTTGAGAAGTTTGACCGAGAGTTTGACTTTTTGATATCGGGTTCGGATTCCAATTCCGAAAGTTGGAGCAGGTCCGTAAGGTCGAATATGACTTGTGTGCAAAATTTGGGGTCAATCGGACGTGATTTGATAGGTTTCGGCATCAGATGTAGAAGTTTGAAATTTCAAAGTTCATAAAGCTTGAATTGGAGTGCGATTCATGATTACGACGTTGTTTTATGTGATTTGAGGCCTCGAGCGAGTTCGTATCATATTTTGGGACATGTTGGTATAATTGGTTAAGATCCCGAGGGTCTCGGGTGGATTTCGGAAGGTTAACGGAATGGATTTCGGGCCAAAATAGCTGCTGAAATTTCTGCTGCAAATATGTTTTGGACAGCAACTGATGCATCAAAGAGCTAACTTTAGAGGAGTATATATACAAATATATTAGGAATCTGAAAATTTGAAAAACATAAAAGTTGTAGCCCTTGCATTCTAGTTTCCAGAAAATTAAACCATTCATGATTTAGACATTTTATCAGAAAGTTATGATCGATTAAAGATGACTGGTGGAGCAGTTTTGACTGAATTTTCTGATGCATGGAGCCGACTTTAGAAGCCCATATATCGGAATATATAAAGATTTATATGATTTATATCAAATCAAAGATCTTCGAGTCTAGTTTCTAAATTTTTAAACCGTTTGTCATTTGGGTATTTCTATAAGGAGTTATGGACGTTTTAACAGAAGGTGTATAGAAAGGGAAAATTATAATAGGATGTACAACCTGCACAGCGCAAGGTACAACTCGATGAAGCCTTGGCAGATTGTTAAACACGAGTTTGGCCAAGTTCTTTCATTTCTTTCATTTGGTTTGGACGATTTTGGAGAGCTCAAGGAGGGATTTTCACCAAGCAACACTAGGTAAGTGATTTCTTCCTATTTTTGAATTAAATATGTGATCTTACATGGATTTAGACATGAAAAATTAGTATAAATTTGGAATTTTTGGGAAAGACCTAGAATTTAGAATTTTGGACTTTTACCATGAATTTGAGCATGAAAATTAGATTAAATTGTATAATTGAGTTAGTAAAGCTACGGGTAGAACTTATCTTCGAGAAATTTCGAAATCCGGGCACGTGGGCCCGAGGGCATTTTGGTCAACTTTTCGAGCGGAGTTGGGTACTTATATAATTTGAATTGTTACAAGTATTAGAGTGAATTTTTATTGGTTTTGCCCGTTATTTGAATAGTTTTAGGGCGTTGTGCATCAATTGGAGTCGTCGGAAGGGCTTGGAAGTCTCCTTTCTAACTTTGTGAGCGAGAATTGTCCCCCTAGGTGAACTAATTAAGTATATGCTACTATCTGCGGGGGCTACGTACGCACGAGGTGATAGGAGTCCGTGCATAGCTACTATTATTCCATGTCCGGGTAGTTTAGGACCCACTTGCATGCTTTATGTGTTGTACATGTGATCCTGCCAATGATATTAGACTGATAATGCTATTGAATTTGTAACTTATTTCCTACGAAGGCTAGAGTGTATCTTCTTAATCATTTAAAAGAGAATTTACTCCTCCCTGGATAGTTGTATTCCAAATAAGGTTATATTACTGAATATTATAAAACTTGGCAAATGAATTTCGAAAAAAGGATTTAAATACTATTTGGTGATTTTTAAAAGGGAAATTTGTCATTTACTTGAATATTTGTTTTCCCGACGTAGTCGGGGTGGATTGTTGATTGTGCGTGATTGCATGTGACCGCTTCGCAATTTACATTCCACGAGCGGAGTGTTATTTCCCCCACTCTCATGGGAGAGGTCCGTACGCCACAGCAGATTGAAAGATGCACTTATGGTTCGGGCCGTTCGACCCTCGACAATGCATAGATATGATTATTTTATGGCAAAGGTGCACTTATGGTTCGGGTCGTTCGACCCTCGGCAGTGCACAAAGATGATTATTGTGATGGCTTAGGCCGGTTGTCCTTATCCCGTATGCGCATGTTAAATTGTTAAACGTTTTTCATGAATTTTGAAGTGACCAGATATTTGGGGGGAAATAAAGAAATAATTGTTTATTTAAGGTATTTGAGGGAAAATGAGGAAGTAGTACCTATTTGTTTACTTTCAGTATTTATTTGAATTACAGTTATCCGTAATGCTTACTGTTTTATCATCATTGTATGCCTATACTGATATCATATTGTGTTAAATTAATTTGTTGGACCTTAGTGAGTGTCTAATCCGACCTCTTGTCACTACCTCTCTGAGGTTAGGCGGGCGACTTACTGAGTACACGTTATTTTAGTACTCATGCTACACTTGCTATGTATTTTTATTGTACAGGTACTTTCACAGCGATGTGGCTGGTTTGGAGACTTAGGCGAGCTGCATCATCCGGAGGCGATCCGCAGCTGACAGAGTCTCCCTCGTATTATATTCATTTTCTTTTAAATTTCATTGTCCAATTTGTATCTCGGACAAGCTTTGTAATGATTGTATAAATTCTTAAAAATTGCTCATGCACTTGTTACACCGGGTTCTGGGATATTTTTGGGATATATATTTGCTAAAATGGAATATTTAAACCATCGTATTTTCTTAACGGATTTTTGTTTAGTTATTACGTAATAAGTTAAAAGTAATGATTTCAAAAATGTTAAAACATGAATTTATTTCAATTAGTTAATGATTGGCTTGCCTGACGATGGTGTCTGGCGCCATCAAGACCTTAATAGATTTTTGGGTCGTGACAGGAATCCCAAGAGTCCAGTGCAGCAAATCAAAGAACTTAAGTTGTGTGACTGTAAGTATGCAAGTAAAAGTGTGTGTTTGTAAGCGTAGGTGTGTGTGTAGGAGTTTTCTGTGTTCTTTAAAAATCAGAATGGTGAAAGGTTTATATAGCATTCATCAGAGTAAAACAAATAAGGTAGGAAAATCAAGAGTTCACAAATAAGGTATGCAAATCATTCAACCCGTTAATTAAGGCTAAACCCAATCAATTAATAAGACAGAATCTGGGAAAATATCACTTAAATTAGGGGGAATCTCATACGAAATCAGTTAGCAAGCAAGATTGAAGTTAAATAAGGTAAGCAATAAATCTAAAGACCCTTTATAGGTCGGTCCAAGTAATCAATACCCAGAAATTAGGCCAACAACATAATTAAGGGAGACAGTACCAATTATGAGTCACATATAAGGAAAGAATAAATAAAAAATCTTTTAGAGCGATACCAATTTGAAAAGAAGCACAATTTCAGACCCTAATTAAGCACATAAATCAAGTAATTAGTTAACTTAACAGAGCCAAAGTGAACGGGCAAGAATAGTGAGATAAATAATCGAATAATGAAAAACCTTAAGCATATCGAAACACAGAGATAAAACTCAAGCAAAGCAATTAGTCGAACAGTAAAGGAAAAAAAGCCGGAGTTGAGTATTTAAACAGTTTTTAAAAAATATTTGTAGAAATCCTATTGAGAATCAAAACTCTAGCTTTTTGGAAAAAATGAAATCGGCTGATAATAGTGTGAAAAATGAAAGAATCTTAAAGGAAAATCATTAAACAAACTCCAAACACTTCAGATCTAAAGAGATCTGAACCTATTTGGCCAGAAATAGTTAGGTTTGTACAAAAATAAACAGGGGTAGAAAAATCGAGTTTTAGACCGGAGATTTGAAGCCATGAAAGCACGAAAAAATGATAATACTCACAAATAATGGGTGATACAGACGGATTCACCAAGAGACAGAGGGACTCGAACCAAGTCTATTCGAATCTCTTTGAGATCCCGTTAGATAACATGGAAGTCGAACACCCAATAGAGATAGGAGGCCAGATAAGGCCTAGAATCGAAGAGAAAAACCATGAATCGAAGAGGTTCAGGTGACGGCAGGCTAGTTTAGGGAGAAGGTTGAGAGAGAAGAGAGGAGGAAGGGATTTAGGGGAGGCCGTTTTTAGAAAATGATTAGGGTTTGGGGTCGTTTGGTTAATAAAAAAGAAAATAATATCCTGGACCATTGATCTCTGAGCTCAACGACCAGGATTCGATCTGGGGGTTGGGCGGGTTTAAAGAATTGGGTAATTGGGTTGGGTTATGGGTTAATGGGTTGACAGGTTGATTGGGCTGGGGTAGTATTTGGGCTAAGGTCCAAAATTAAAGAGGCCACATGTTTAATACCCAATTAATATGATGAAATAATTCATAAAAATAGCTGATAAATGATAAAAATGATATTTATGTGTAAAAACTGATTTAAAACCATTACTTAATATTATAAAAATATGAAAGGTCATTTTCTTGTAAAATAAAGTAATTAGGCACATATAGGCTATTATTACAAAGTTATTGCAATTATAACCTGAAGATGTAAGTACGACTATTCATGAAATAATTAAAGCTTAGAATAAATATAAATAATTAAATTCAAGCAATAAAATTATTATAAAATCATTTGTGATGCAATTAGTAATTATTTATATAATAAAATAATGGGATAAATTAATTAAAAATCCCTTTAAAAATACAGAAATTATGGAAATATGTTAATTGATGCTCATGCATTGTTTTGAAGAGATATGTGTATTTTGAAAATAATATAGGGAAAAATTGGGTATCAACAAGATCTCTGTAGGAAAATCTCCAAGGTAACGATTTAATTTCAAACGGTAATTTTGGAGCCCTAAATATCACAATCCCGCCTCAGAACTTTAACCCTAGTTTGCCTCTATAAATACTCGCATTTGGGAGAGTGTGAAGGCAAGCTCTAAGCCGCCCCTTTACCCCCTAATTTCAGCCGCTGCCTTCACTCTTCGGAACCAAATGGAGAGTCACCGCCCTTCCCCTCTATAAATCATTCTTTGCCTATTAATTACTACTGATCTCAGAAAAGCTTCATTCTTTTGACTCCCCTACTGTTTCTGTTAGGTATTTATCCTTGTGTAAAATCTATTATTTTTACTTATTTTAGTCGAATCTACTTTTGTCCGAAAGGAAGGGGCGAGCTTGCAATCGGAGTTTGATAGTGCGCCTAAGATCCGCGCCTCGGTTCACTGCCCACAAAAAGGTCAGTGGATTTAAAATTTCTTCTTCTTGTTTTCTTTTGCTAGACTTGAAGTAAATGTCTCATTTTTTTTTTTAAAACGTGTGTTTTTCCATGAAGAAAGTGTGATTTGAAATTTGTGTGTGCATATAAATCATGTGTGGGGATTGTGTGTATTCCGACTTAATTGAATAGGAATACAACTAAGTACCTAGAGGAACAAATTTATAATGGTTAACACAATAATTGTTAATTTTAAGGCTCTTGCTTAAAACACTACTATATGTGCTTTTTGTGTTTCAATTGATAGGTTAGAGTATTTTTTTCTTTTCAAACTGTCTTTACAAAGCTAAGTTGATGTCTAAATATGGCTCTATACATTTCTTGAAAAGTACAGTAGCTTAGTTACAATTTCTTTTTATGTTCATATTGTAGAGGATGATAGCCAAAATTAGAAGCCATATTTTTAGGATTTTATTTGAGAGTTTAGATACCATTCTCATAAGTTTAATGTTTATTTCTTGGAACTAAATAACTTTGCAGGTTTTGAGTATAATTTAAATTTTATTTATAAACTAGAAGTCTCAGAATAAGAAGTGAATCTCTGTGAAGTTACATGTGCATTATGTTATATGTAACCTATAGTTTATTTATTAAAAAAACATACAAACCATGAATTAAGATTTTGGGTTTACGAATACTCCTGATATTCTTGCATACCATGTCCTCTAAAAAGTATATCATATGCTTTGATAAAAGAATGACATTTTACCCAAACGTGTTGGACTTTGTTAAACTTGAATTCTAAAGTTAGACTTGTCTAAGTCATTCTCGTGAGTTTGTTACTTAGGCTTTAGGCTTAAAATGTCATTTTCTTTTTCCCTTGTCTTCTCTTTCACATGCTGGTACTTCTCTGTCATATGGTAATAGTGAGATGATGATATAAGTTCACTATTTTTGAGTCACTCTGAAAAGCATACCATTAATATTTATAGTCCGAGTTGGGAACCTTCCATGTACAGAAATCATGTCTTTTAGGATATAATTGTTCCCGTATCTTCTGCGGGCTCGCAGGTGCGCTCACACGTCCGCTTCTGCGTAAATCCCCCAGGCCTCCAACTCCGCACCTGCGACCCTATACCGCACATGCGGTCATCGCATCTGCGGCTTCCCATCCGCAGGTGCGGCCACACCAGAAGAGTTACACCAGCTTCTGCTGCATTTTTCCAACTTCCAAACTTCTGTAGCCATCTGAAATAAATCCTGAGCCCCTCGGGGCCTCAACCAACTATACCAACATATCACATGCCATCCCACGAACTTAGTCGAACCCTCTGAACACTCAAAACAACAATAAAACACCAAGTTAACTCGAAATTCAAGCCAAAGGGTTTCTAAACAATACCGAAACCAACCAAACCACGTCCGAATGACCTGAAATTTTGCACACACATGACAAACGACACTACGAACCTATTCCAACTTCTGGAATTCCATTCCGACCCTGATAGCTAATTTTCCACCGCCGACCGAAAATTGTCAAAAATCCAATTTTGTCAATTCAAGCATAATTCTACCACGGACCTCCGAATAACATTCTGAACACGCTCCTAAGTCCCAAATTACCTAACAAAGCTATCCGAACCATAAAAACCAAATTTTGAGATCATTTACTCATAAGTCAACTTCCGGTTGAATTTTCCAACTAAATAACCAACTTAAGAGATTAAGTTGAAACACACATAATGAAGCAGAAATAGGAAAAACAGGGCTAGAACTCTCGGAACAACCGATCGGGTCGTTACATTCTCTCCCTCTTAAACAAACATTCATCCTCGAACGAGTCTAGAAACCTACCTGGAGCCTCAAATAGGTGTGGATATCTGCTCCGCATCTCCCACTCGGTCTCCCAGGTGGCCTCCTCCACCGTCTTCCCTCTCCACTGCACCTTAACTGAAGCTACATCTTTTGACCTCAACCTTCGGACCTATCGACCCAAAATAGCCATCGACTCCACATCATAAGTCATATCATCCTCTAGTTGAACCGTGCTGAAGTCCAAAACTTGGGACGGGTCACCAACATACTTCCAAAGGCATGGAAACGTGAAACACTGGATGCACACTCGACAAGCTGGGTGGAAAAGCAAGTCTATACCTCCCCTACCCTCTAAAGCACCTCAAAAGGCCCAATGAACCGGGGACTCAACTTGCCCCTCTTCCCAAAATGCATAACACCCTTCATGGACGATACTTTCCGCAGAACCTTCTCCCCAGCCTTGAAAGATACATCACAGACCTTCCTGTCCGCATAGCTCTTCTGCCTAGACTACACCGTGTGAAGCCGCTCCTGAATCAACTTCACTTTATCTAAGCATCCTGCACAAAATCTGTACCCAAGAGTTTAGCCTCACCCAGCTCAAACCAACAGACCGAAGATCTACACCTCCTCCCATATAAAACCTCGTACGGAGCCATATGAATACTCAATTCATAACTATTATTATATGCAAACTCCGCGAGTGGCAGAAACTGGTCCCATGAACCCCCAAAATCAATGACACAAGCGCGCAAAATGTCCTTCAATATATGAATAGTGGGCTCGGACTGCCCGTCTGTCTGAGGGTGAAAAGTTGTGCTCAGCTCGACCTGAGTACTCAACCCTTTCTTCACGGCCCTCCAAAACTGTGATGTGAACTGAGTACCTCTTTCAGAAATGATGGAAACTGGAACACCATGCAGCCGAACAATCTCCTAGATATAAATCTCAGCTAACCGCTCCGAAGAGTAAGTAGTACTAACAGGAATGAAGTGCGTGGACTTGGTTAGCCGATCCACGATAACCCAAATAGCATCGAACTTCCTCGAAGTCTGTGGAATCCCAACTACAAAGTCCATGGTGATCCGCTCCCACTTCCACTACGAAATATCCAATATTTGATGTAATCCACCTGGTCTTTGGTGCTCATACTTGACCCGCTGTCAATTGAGACACCGAGCTACAAATCCAACAATATCCTTTTTCATCCGCCTCCACCAATAGTGCTGTCGAAGATCCTGATACATCTTTGCGGCACCCGGATGGATGGAATACCGTGAGCTGTGGGACTCCTCAAGAATCAACTCCAGAAGCCCATCTACATTAGGCACACATATCCGACCTTGCATCCTCATCACACCATCATCACCAATAGCTACATTCCTGGCATCACCTCGCCGGACCCTATCCTGAACAACTAGAAAATGTGGGTCATCATACTGGCGCTCTCTGATACGGTCATAAAGAGAAGACCTGGAGACTACGCAAGCCAATACCCGACTGGGATTCGATATATCCAATCTTACAAATTGGCACGCTAAGGCCTGAACATCATGTGCTAAAGGTCTCTCTACTGCTGCAAGATATGCTAGACTCCCCAAACTCTCTGCTCGGCGACTCAAGGCATCGACCACCACATTGGCCTTCCCCAGATGGTATAGAATAGTGGTATCATAGTCCTTGAGAATCTCCAACCATCTCCGCTGACGCAAATTTAGATCCTTCTGCTTAAACAGATGTTGTAGACTACGATGATCAGTGAAAACCTCACAATGAACACCATACAAATAATGACGCCAAATCTTCAAGGCATGAACAATGGCAGCTAACTCAATATCATGCACTGGATAATTCTTCTCATGGGTCTTCAACTGGCATGAGGCATACAAAATCACCCTACCCTCCTACATTAAGACACAACAATGCTTATCCTCGAGGCATCACAATACACGGTATAAGAACCTGAAGCTGATGGCAATACTAACACTGGAGTTGTGGTCAAAGCAGCCTTGAGATTCTGAAAGCTCTCCTCACACTCGTCCAACTACCTGAACGAGGCATCCTTCTGGGTCAATTTGATCAAGGGCAAAGCAACATAAGAAAACCCCTCCATAAAGTGACGGTAATAGCCCGCCAAACCAAGGAAGCTCCTAATCTCTGTAGCTGAGGACGGTCTGGGCCAACTCTGCATAGCCTCTATCTTCTTCGGATCTACCTGAATACCCTCACTATACACCACATGCCCCAAGAAAGCTACTGAGCCAAGCCAAAACTCACACTTGGAGAACTTTGCATAAGGCTTCTCCTCCCTCAATCTCCGCAATACAACTCTCAGATGCCGAGCATGTTCCTCCTGGCTACGAGAATACACCAGGATGTCATCAATGAACACAATAACGAAAGAGTCCAAATATGGCTGAAATACACTGTTCATCAAATGCAGGAACACTGCTGGGGCATTGGTTAGCCCAAAAGATATCACTAAAAACTCATAATGGCCATAACGGGTCCTAAAATCCATCTTAGGAATCCCGAATCTTTAGCTGATGATACCCGGATCTCAAGTCAATCTTAGAGAACACCTTGGCTCCCTAAAGCTGGTCAAACAAATCATCGATACGAGTCAAAGGATGCTTATTCTTGACTATAACCTTGTTCAACTGCCTGTAGTCAATAAACATTCTCATGAACTTATCCTTCTTCTTCACAAACAACACTGGTGCACTCCAAGGCGACACACTAGGCCGAATGAAATCCTTATCTAGGAGTTCCTGAAGCTGCTCTTTCAATTCCTTCAACTCTGCCATTTCCATACGATATGGTGGAATGGAAATAGGCTGAGTGCCTGACACCAAATAAATACCAAAATCAATATCCCTGTCAGGAGGCATACGCGACAGATCTGTAGGGAACACATCCGAAAAATGACGGACCACAGAAACAGAATCAATAGTGGGAGTCTCGGCACTGACATCCCTCACAAAAGTGAAATAAGATAGACACCCTTTCTCTATCATACGCCGAGCCTTCAGGTATGAAATCACCCTACTAGGCACATAATCAATAGAAACTCTCCACTCAACCATTGGAAATCCCAACATCTTTAAGGTCACAGTCTTAGCGTGATAATATAGAACAACATGACATGGAGATAGCCAATCCATGCCCAATATCACATCGAAGTCAACCATACTGAGTAATAAAAAGTCCACTCGGGTCTTCAGACCCCCAATATATACCACACATGACCAATACATATGGTCCACAACAATAGTGTCTCCCACAGGCGTAGACACGTAAACGACTATAACTAAAGACTCTCGCGGTATATCCATAAAATGGGAAAAATATGATGAGACATATGAATGTGGAACCAGGATCAAATAAGACTCAGGCATCTCGGTGACAAGATGAAATAATACCTGTGATCACGGCATCTGAAGCCATAGGCTCTGGTTTGGCTGGAAGTGCATAAAAACGGGTATGACCTCCACCTGATTGACCTCTCCCTATAGGAAGGCCTCTAGCTTCCTGACCCCCACCCCTAGCTGTCTGGGCAAGTGGTGAAGTAACTGGTGCTGAAGTCGATGGCTGAATCCTCTGCTGTGACGGGCCCCATGGCAACAAGGACACTGCCTCCACATATGCCCAACTCTCCACACTCATAACAATCTCCTGGTGCTGGTGCTGGTGATGGGGACTGAAGGGAACCCCTAGCACCGGGATGACTAGTAGAAGAACCTGGCATAGAAGAGCCCTGAACTGATTGTAAACGGGATGAGCTATGGCTGGAAGGGCATTGAATGATGAGCGGCCCAGATGAGAACTGCGGGAACCATGCCCCCATGATGCACCACTATAAGCTGGGCGAGCTGGCTGAGCATGCCTAAATGGGCGGCCTCTGCTATGCTGAAACTGACCTCTGGAGGGAACACTACCACAACTACCAGAACCCCGAGGCCTCTTGGCCTCCCTCTCATCTCGCTCCTAGCGATGAACTGACTCAATATCACAGGAAATATCAATAACCTGCTCAAAAGTAACACCTGATACCCTCTTTTGTAGTCATAAGAATCCGGAGCTGATATGCGAGGCCATCCACGAACCTCATGATCCTCTCTCTCTATTTAGTAACCAAACAAACATCATGACGGGCTAGCTCTAAAAATCTCATCTCATACTGCGTCATAGTCATATCATCCTGACGCAACTGCTCGAACTGCCTATGCAGCTCCTCTTTGCGGGACTGTGGCACATACTTCTCCAGAAAAAGAGCGGAGAACTGCTGCCAGATAAGGGGCGCTGCACCAACAGGCCTACGCTTCTCAAAATCCTCCCACCAAGTAAAAGCAGCTCTTGAAAACTGGAAAGTAGTGAACGGGACCCCACTAGTCTCCAATATACCCGCTGTACGAAGCATCCTCTGACACTTGTCCAAGAAACCCTGGGCATCCTCGCCCTCGGCTCCACTGGAAGTCGGAGGTTGAAGCCTACCAAACCTCTCCAATCTACGCTGCTCGTCATCAGGCATGACTGGAATCACATAATCCTGAACAGGTGCAACCGGCTGAGCTGGAGGTGCCTCCGGTGTCTGAAGTCCCTGGATAACCTGATAAGGGTACGAGCGGCAGGAGTCTAAGTTCCTCCCTCGGCCTGAAGTAGATGTTGTAGAAGAAACATCGACCGCCTGAGCAAGACTGGTGCACACGGTAAAATCTAAGCCAAGGTCTCCTGAAGACCCGTAATTACCATAGGCACAACCAGTGCCTGGGCTGGTCCCGCTAGAATATCTGCGGCTGGGACCTGATCTAGAATAACATGTGGGTTTATAGGTACATTCACGGCTGCTGCGCGGGCTACACCCCTACCCTTTGCCACGGCCTCGACCCCTCATGGGTCTAGCTGGTGGCTGGTCGCCCTGTCCGGTATCGCATGTCCTCACCATCAGTGAAAGAATGAAATACAGAAGTTTAGTTACCAGAATCAATAGATTCACACGACAAGAATTCACGAATGAGATTTTCCTAAGGGTTATGTAGCCTCTCGAAGATAAGTACAGACGTCTCCATACCGATCGGCAAGACTCTACTAAACCTGCTCATGATTCGTGAGATCTATGTAACCTAGGTTCTGATACCAACTTGTCACGCCCCCAAACCACCCGGTCATGATGGCGCCTATCGTGGAACTAGGCCAGCCGACACATATTTTCAGAATAATTCGACACTTCATAATAAAGGTGTTTTTTAAACCATTAATTAATAAAACATCATAACATAAGGTTAAATAACAAGTGTGGAAAGCAAACAAAAGCCTGACGTCGGGTGTCATAATTCACGAGCGTCTACTAAGGACTATCCGGAAAAAAAATAAGACTGTTACAGTCTGGAAAACACTAATATAGTCTGAGGAAGATAAGATGGAGAAGAGCAAGGCTATGACTGCCATGTAACTACCTTGCCGACTCTGAGTATCCGCGACGGATGGAAGAATCAGCGCTCGCTAACACGTCCAAAAATCCTTGGATCAGCACAAAAGGTGCAGGGAGTAATGTGAGTACGCTAACTCAGTAAGCAATAAATGTAAATAAAGACTGAGCAGTAAGAAACACATAAATTGTCACGACCCAAAATCCACTAGGCTCGTGATGGCGCGGGACACCCCAGTCAGGCAAGCCAACACTCGTTAGTTAATTAAGTTCCTATTTCATTATTTTGAAATCGTTACTTTTCATTTCATTATATGAAACTCGATAAAAATTTACTGAGTATAACAAGGTTTTAACACTTCAATTAACAAGTACATCCCAAAATCATCCCAGAACCAGGTGTCACAAGTGCATGAGCAATTTCTAAGAAAAACCAAATGGAATACAATAACCGTCCAGAATACAAACGAGACAGTAAAGAAAGTACAACGCAATACGCTGAAGGAGACTCTGCTGGCTATGGGTCGTCTCGAGAGGTGCAGCTCACCTAAGTCCCTATATCAACCATGCCACGGCGCCAAGTGGGGCCACCGGATATACATGTACCTGTGCAACAAAATGCACAACAAATGTAGTATGAGTACGAAAACAACGTGTACCTAGTAAGTATCCCGCCTAACCTCAAAGATGTAGTGACAAGAGGTCGAATTTGACACTTGCTCGAGGTCAATTTTAATAAAATCAAGGGTGACACTAAGCATGGACATCATAGATAATTGACAAATAGTGATGGAAAATAACAACTTCTTCCACATTTACAAAATTTAAATCTTCGTCATTTCATTTGACAACTTATAATTCAAGGCCAGTAAACAGTTAAAAATATCAGAAAGTACTCAACAAATGTCATGCACAAGAAATGCCGAGGGTTGAACGGCTCAAACCAACGATAAATGTAAATTGTGCACTGCCGAAGGGTCGAACTGCTCAAACCATAGATGCATTTATTACCCCGCTCGAGAATTGATCATGCGACGCGGTCAAATATAAATAATAGAGTTATCCTGCTCGTGAATCATACATGTGACTCAGGTACTCATATATATACATGCATTCAAATAGTAAATCAGGAATTCATCATGAAATATTTATCCAAGGAAAAGATTAATTCTCTTTATTTTTTGATGATTAAGAAAAGGAAGTTTAACCTTCTTAGATATTCATTTACTAATTCGATAATATTAAACAGTCTAATTTTTATCAGCAAAATTACAAGTACCGCAAGTAAAGCATGCTAGTGGGTCCTAGACTACCCAGACATAAGCATAATAGTAGCTACGCACGAACTCTCGTCACCTCGTGCGTACGTAGCCCCCACAAATAGTAGCATATATTTAATTATTTCACCTATGGGGACAATTCCCTCTTACAAGGTTAGAAAGGAGACTTACTTCGCTCCGAAGATTCATGACCGGCCTCCAAGCCCTCCCGACGACTCAATTGATTCACCACGCCCCAAAACTATCCAAATAACGGGCAAACCAATGAAAATACACTCTAATACTTATAAAAATTCAATTCATATAAATTCCCAACTCCGCTCAGAAAGTCGATAAAATCACCCTAGGGCCCACGTGCCCTGATTCCGAAATTGTTCGAAGATAAAGATTACCCATAACTTTATGAACTCAAATATATAATTCTCTTTCAATTTCATGCCCAAATTCGTGGTGAAAATCAATAATACAAATTCTAGGTCTTTCCACCAAAACCCCAAGTTCTACTAATTTTTCATGACCAAAACTATATACAAATCTTGTATTTAACTTGAAATGAGTGGAAACAACTTACCTTGACATAGATGGCAAAAATCTCCACTTGAAGCTCTCCAAAAATCACTTAACCAAGAGATAATGGAAGAAAAATGGGTGAAACCCCCGTATTTAAAGACACTG
The DNA here is from genome assembly GCA_005239525.1 of Nicotiana knightiana. Taxonomy (NCBI): domain Eukaryota; kingdom Viridiplantae; phylum Streptophyta; class Magnoliopsida; order Solanales; family Solanaceae; genus Nicotiana; species Nicotiana knightiana. The sequence goes on from MDKJ01264951.1 coordinate 25,378, forward strand.
CCCAGCGATCCCTCACATCTACGGTCACTTGACCGCTTCTGCGATTCCGTAGGTGTGGACCAGTCACCGCTTCTGCGGTCCAGGGCTCCTGGCCCATTCCCGCTTCTGCGCTTACAAATCCGAAGGTGCGGTCTCGCTTCTGTGGCGAGCCAACCGCATCTGCAATCCCAGCCTTAGCCACCCACCTTCACTTCTGCGGCACCAAGGCCGCTTTTGCGGCTCCGCACCTGCGGCCAAAGCCCCACAGGTGCGGTCACACCAGATGACAGCAACTCTCAGCCTTTCTCAAATTCCAAATTCGATCCGTTAACCACCCGAAATTCACCCGAGGCCCCCGGGACCCAGTCCAATCACACCAACCAGTTCCAAAACATAATGCAGACCTGTTCGAGGCCGCAAATCATATCAAATAACATCGAAACAATGGATCGCAACTCAATTAAATTTTTATGAACCTTGAAATTTCCAACTTCTACATTCGATGCCGAAACCTATCAAATCACGTTCGATTGACCCCAAATTTTTCACACAAGTCACACTCAACATTACAGACCTACCACAACTTCCGAAATCGGAATCCAACTCTGATATCAAATTTTCCACTTGCAGTCGGACTTCTTAAAAACTTCAAATTTCTAACTTTAGCCAAATAACTCCAAAATGACCTACGGACCTCCGAATTCACTTCTGATCGCGCTCCTAACACCAGAATCACCATACCGAGCTATTCCCAGAGTCGAAATCCCAAACAGACATCAATAACACTAAAATGCACTTCAACCTAGACTTATGAAATTTCTTCCAAAATACTAACTTCCACAATATGCGCCAAAACGCTCCTGGGTCATCCAAAACACACTCCGAACATATGCCTAAGTCCGGAATCATCATACGAACCTGTTGGAACCTTTAAATACTGATTCTGAGGTCGTTTACTCAAAAATCCAATCTTAGCCAATTCATCCAACTTAAGGCTTCCGAAATGAGAACTTTCTTTCCAATTCGACTCCGAACTTCCTGAAATTCAGTTCCGACCACGCCTACAAGTCATAATACCTGAAATAAATCTGCTCATGGCCTCAAACCGCCAAACGACTCATTAGATCTCAAAATTACCGGTTGGGTCATTACATAAATCCACGTCATGAAATCACAGTAAGTACATCATGCCTTCATAACAGTATATAAGTTAAATCCTCTCTCTTAAAAGTCATATTTCAATAAAAATCATTTGAAGATATTTTTCCAACAGTTTCAGAAGATCTTCAATGAGGTTTAGAGTAAAAGTGATGCCCCTCGGGCAAAACATGTATCATAAACCACCCCTCGAGCATAACATCACTCAGAATTAACCCCTCGGGCAACCTCACAATCACTCGTAATCAGCCCTTTGGGCACATCGTGAATCCAGAAACATCCACTCGGGCAACATCATATCACTCACTCAGGGTACTCATGCTCACTAGGGGTGTACAGACTCCAGAGAGACTCCTACAGCCCAAGCGCTATAACAAGCCATCTCGCGGCATAATCAATCAGGCCCTCGGCTTTTCATATATCATAAATCAGTACCACATGCTGCGGTGCACAATCCGATCCCATGATATCCTCACAATACAGGCCCTCGGCCTCACTCAGTCAGAAACCTCTCAAGCCACTCGGGATATCAATACAATAGGGTGATCAGCCCAAAATATCATTTTATGCATCAAAATAGAGTAAGACTGAGTTATGAAATAAGTAAAACATAGCATGACTGAGTACATATTTTAAATCAAAACCGTGAGGAAATAGTAGTAAAATCCCCTAAGGGTCCAAACAACTTGGCACGAGGCCCGAATATGGCATTCAACTCAAAACATAGTAATACTTTCCAAAACACAAAATATCATATAGTTTCCAGTTAAATACGCAACTTAATAGTTTCTACGGGACGAACCAAGTCACAATCCCCAATGGTGCACACCATACGCTCGTCATCTAGCATGTGCGCCACTTCATAATGGTGAAATGATGTGAAATCCGGGGTTTCATACCCTTAGGACAAGATTTACAATCATTACTTACCTCAAACCGGACGAATATCTACTACAAAATGCCCTTGCCGCTCGACTCGGCCTCAAATAGCCCCGAATCTATCAAAAATCAGAATCATATCATCAATACATGCTAAAGGAACAAAGCCCACGCGAAAATTATCAAATTACATCAAAATCCCGAAATTTGCCAAACCTGACGCTCGGGCCCACGTCTCAGAATCCGATAAAAATCACACAACTAGAATCCTTATCCTCTCCTGAGTCCATGCATACCAAATTTATCAAAAACTAACTTCGTTTGACCCCTCAATCACCTAATTCTTACTCTCAAGTTCCAAGCCCCAATTTCCCCAATTTTCACCCTTAAATCCCACGAATTTCATGCTTAATCTACTAAAAATCATCATAGAATCGAGTTTTAGGTTCAAAAATATTACCTCAATGTGGTTCCCCTCAAAATCCCTCAAAAGCTTTAATCCCGACTTCAAAATGGTGGAAATGGGCAAAATATCGTGAAGGGGTTCTTATATACTCTCTTCCTAGCTAAACCTCATCTGCGATCCATTCTTCGCACATGCGACCACCATATCTGTGGAAATAATTCGCATCTGCAAAAATTACTTACCCAGCCCGCTCCGCATCTACGGTCATCACTTCGCACCTGCGGACTCACAGGTGCGCTCACACGTCCGCTTCTGTGAAAATCCCCCAGACCTCCAACTTCGCACCTGCGACCCTATACCGCACCTGCAGTCATCACACCTGTAGCTCCCCATCCGCAGATGCGGCCACACCAGAAGAGTTACACCAGCAGCCTTCTGCTGCATTTTTCCAACTTCCAAACTTCCGTTAGCCATCTGAAATAAATCCCGAGCCCCTTGGGGCCTCAACCAACTATACTAAAACATCACATACCATCCCACGAACTTAGTCGAACCCTCAAAACACTCAAAACAACATCAAAACACCAAATTAACCCAAAATTCAAGCCTAAGGGTTTCTAAACTTTCGAAATTCGCCAACGATACGGAAACCAACCAAACCATGCCCACATGACCTGAAATTTTTCACACACACATCAAAAACGATACTACGAACATATTCCAACTTCCGAAATTCCATTCCAACCCCGATAGCTAATTTTCCACTGCCGACCAGAAATTGCCAAAAATCCAATTTCGCCAATTCAAGCCTAATTTTGCCACGGACCTCCGAATAACATTCCGAATAGGCTCTTAAGTCTCAAATCACCTAACGAAGCTATCTGAACCATAAAAACCAAATTCTGAGATCATTTACCCATAAGTCAACTTCTGGTTGACTTTTCCAACTAAATAACTAACTTAAGAGACTAAGTGTCTCATTTCTCTCCCCAATCACTCCGAACCCGAGCCAATCGACCCAACACAACATAAAAGAGCTGAAACACACATAATGAAGCAGAAATGGGGAAAACGGGGCTAGAACTCTCGGAACGACCGATCTGGTCGTTACAGAATAGGGTACGACAACATGGCGACTCTGCCGGGGACACTAGGTTCTAGACTATTACAAACTTAGTTTGATAATAAAACTTGACTTGTATGTTTGTAATTGTTTATGATGCTTATCTGAATTGCCTTTACGTGATAAACTGTCTTATATGAATTGCTTAGCTATTCTTATTGCTTTATATAAATTGTCATTCTGTTTCACTTCTTCCACTTCTGGAAAATTCACATAAAGCACATACCTAGGGATTACGTGGTTTGCAGCCGTGCACTTTTCAAAAAATACCTTTAGGGGAAAATTTCGTGGGTAAGTCGATCAGCGGTGCAATAAATAGTCACAGACTTCTCACTCTCAAGTTGTCCTGTAACGGCCCGACCGGTCATTTTGAGCTCTAGCGCATCGTTTAGCAGTTTGAGGTCACGAGCAGCTTTATTTCAAGTATTATGACTTGTCGGTGTGGTCAGAACTGGATTTCAGGAAGTTTGGAGTTAATTTAGGAAGAAAATTCTCAATTCGGAAGCCTTAAGTCAGAAGAATCAACTAAGATTGAAATTTTGAGTAAACGACCTTCGAATAAGGATTTGAAGGTTACAGCAGGTTTGTATGATGATTTCGGACTTAGGCGTATGTCCGGATCAGACTTTGGATAACCCAGGAGCGTTTCAGCGCATATTATGGAAAATAGCATTTTAGAAGAATTTCATAAATTTGGGCTGTAAGGCATTTCAGGGTTATAGATGTCTGTTTGGGATTCCGAGTCTGGGAATAGCTTCGTATGGTGATTCTGGAGTCGGGAGCGCGATCAGAAGTGAATTCGGATGCCCGTAGGTCATTTTGAAGTCACTTGGCTAAAGATAGAAATTTGAAGGTTTTTGAGAAGTTTGACCGAGAGTTTGACTTTTTGATATCGGAGTCGGATTCCAATTTCGAAAGTTGGAGCAGGCCCGTAAGGTCGAATATGAATTTTGTGCAAAATTTGGGGTCAATCGGACGTGATTTGATAGGTTTCGGCATCGGATGTAGAAGTTTGAAATTTCAAAGTTCATAAAGCTTGAATTGGAGTGCGATTCATGATTTCGACATTGTTTGATGTGATTTGAGGCCTCGAGTGAGTTCGTATCATGTTTTGGGACATGTTGGTATAATTTGTTAAGCTCCCGAGGGCCTCAGGTGGATTTCGGAAATCCATTCCGTTTAGCAGAAATTGAGAAGGAGATGTCTTGAGATTCAGAGTATATATATCGCATCCCAGTTGTGCTCGAGTTTTGTAGCGTATGGCTCTATCGGTCTCCCCAGGATGGTATTGTGCACTTAGCGTGCTTGTGACTGATATTCGGTAATTTGTAATAGGGAGCAATTCATCTCCATGCATATCTCCTTGTGTGAATTTTATTATGGGATCAGGTGGCACGCCTCCACGGGTATATTATTTGGATCGGGTTACATGCCGCAATAGTGTGATGTTGAGTACGGTTCCCTATAATTATTTTTCTTGTGATTTACTTTCAATTTTCTAAGGAAAGTTCATATTAGTTGTGTGAGTTGAGTAGTTCCTTCCTGAGTCATTTCCTTATGTATCATGTTCGAGTTGTGACCTATTGGCGCATTGTGGCATCGTGTGAGACTGATGGTCATGTCTGGGGGTGATTTGTTGACTGAGCAGTTCATACTGGGTGAGACGAGATTTATGGATCAGGGATCGGTGCGATAAGATTATGTGAAGTATATTACAGGACAATTACCATTATTTGGTTCGTAATGAGATGATGATTTTAGTCAAGGGGAAAGATTCAATGTTTGGTTAACTCTGCAATTGGTTAGAAATTTCTACACATCTCCTCCGTTGTGGTGGTATCGTCAGCATTATAGCAGGATGTATGTATGTATATTATAAGGTGCATTGGGAGCATCGGATTCGTAGAATTTTGGTTGTTAAGGTTCAAGGAATGTCATGGTGGCTAGATAATGAATTATGCGGTGCATGGTGCTGATTCAGCAAAGGTACGCAGTCGTGTTCTGGTACCTCGTGTGGTAGTTGGTACGGTGTTCATATATTAGAAACAGGCCTGGCAGAGAATTTCAAGATTTATAATTGGGTTCTGAGCTTATTGTAAGGATAAAAGAGGATATCTTCATATTTGATCAAGCGAATGTGCTCAACTGGGTTGTGGTAGCACGAGCAGGTGCACGAGGTGTTAAACAGTGATTTCAGATAAATCCATAGCAGTTCTTGGCACGTTCGAGGACGAACGTATGTTTAAGTGGGAGAGAATGTAACGGCCCGACCGGTCATTTTGAGCTCTAGCACGTCGTTTAGCAGTTTGAGGTCACGAGCAGCTTTATTTCAAGTATTATGACTTGTCGGTGTGGTGGAATTGAATTTCAGGAAATTTGGAGTCAATTTAGGAAGAAAATTCTCAATTCGGAAGCCTTAAGTCGGAAGAATCAACTAAGATTGGAATTTTGAGTAAACGACCTCCGAATCAGGATTTGAAGGTTCCATCAGGTTCGTATGATGATTTTGGACTTGGGTGTATGTCCGGATCGGTCTTTGGATAACCCGGGAGCGTTTCGGCGCATATTATGGAAGATAGCATTTTAGAAGAATTTCATAAATTTGGGCTGTAAGGAATTTCAGTGTTATAGATGTCCGTTTGGGATTCCGAGTCTGGGAATAGCTTCGTATGGTGATTTTGGAGTCGGGAGCGCGATCAGAAGTGAATTCGGATGTCCGTAGGTCATTTTGATGTCACTTGGCTAAAGATAGATATTTGAAGGTTTTTTTAGAAGTTTGACCGAGAGTTTGACTTTTTGATATCGGGGTCGGATTCCAATTACGAAAGTTGGAGCAGGTCCGTAAGGTTGAATATGAGTTGTGTGAAAAATTTGGGGTCAATCGGACGTGATTTGATAGGTTTCGGCATCGGATGTAGAAGTTTGAAATTTCAAAATTCATAAAGTTTGAATTGGAGTATGATTCATGATTTCGACGTTGTTTGATGTGATTTGAGGCTCGAGCGAGTTTGTATCATGTTTTGGGACATGTTGATATAATTGGTTAAGCTCCCGAGGGCCTCGGGTGGATTTCGGAAGGCTAACAGAATGGATTTCGGGCCAAAATAGCTGCTGAACTTTCTGCTGCAAATCTGTTTTGGATAGCAACTGATGCATCGAAGAGCTAACTTTGGAAGCGTATATATAATAATCAATAAGGAATATGAAAATTTGAAAACCATATAACTTGTAGCCTTTTCATTCTAGTTTCCAGAAAGTTAAACCATTCATGATTTGGAAATTTGATCAGAAAGTTATGATCGATTGAAGATGGCTGGTGAAGATGTTTCGACAGAATTTACTGATGCTTGGAGCCGACTTTGGAAGCTCATATCTCGGAATATATAAGGAGTAATATGGTGTACAATCTATCAAATTAAAGATCTTCGAGTGTAGTTTCTAAATCTTCAAACTGTTTTTCATTTGGATATTTCTATAAGGAGTTATGGGTGTTTTAACAGAAGGTGTACATCAAGGGAAAATTATAATAGGATGTACAACCTGCACAGCGCAAGGTACAACTCGATGAAGCCTAGGCAGATTGTTTTAAACACGATTTTTGACCCATTTCTTTCATTTGGTTTGGATGATTTGGGAGAGCTCAAGGAGGGATTTTCACCAAGCAACACTAGGTAAGTGATTTCTTCCTATTTTTGAGTTAAATATGTTATCTTACATGGATTTAGACATGAAAAATTAGTATAAATTTGAGATTTTTGGGGAAGACCTAGAATTTGGAATTTTGGACTTTTACCATGAATTTGAGCATGAAAATTAGAGAAAATTGTATATTTAATTTAGTAAAGCTATGGGTAGAATTTATCTTCGAGAAATTTCGGAATCCGGGCACGTAGGCCCGAGGGCATTTTGGTCAACTTTTCGAACGGAGTTGGGAACTTATATAATTTGAATTGTTACAAGTATTAGAGTGAATTTTTATTGGTTTGCTCGTTATTTGAATAGTTTTGGGGCGTGTGCATAAATTGGAGTCGTCAGAAGGGCTTGGAAGCCGGTTATGGAATTTCGGAACGAGGTAAGTCTCCTTTCTAACTTTGTGAGGGGCAATTGTCCCACTAGGTGAACTAATTAAATATGTGCTGCTATCTGCGGGGGGTATGTACGCACAAGGTGATGGGAGTCCGTGCATAGCTACTATTATGCTTATGTCCGGGTAGTCTAGGACCCACTAGCATGCCTTACGTGTTGTACATGTTATCCTGCCAATAATATTAGACTGGTAATGGTTTTGAATTTAGTAATTTTATTTCCTAAGAAGGCTAGAGTGTACCTTTATTAATAGTTTAGAAAGAGAATTTATTTCCTCCTTGGATAATTGCATTTCGGATAAGGTTTTATTATTGAATATAGTTAAACTTTGCAAATGAATTTCGAGAAAAGATTTAAATACTATTTTTGTGACTTTTAAAAGAGAAATCATTTACTTGAGTATTTGTTTTCCCGATGTAGTCGGGGTGAACTGTTTAATTTAGCATGACTGTATGTGACCGCTTCGCAATTTACATTCTGCGAGCGGAGTGTGATTTCCCTCACTCTCATGGGAGCGGGCCGTACGCCATGGCGGATTGAAAGATACACTTATGGTTTGGGCCGTTCGACCATCGGCAGTGCATAGATATGATTATTTTATGGCAAGGATGCACTTATGGTTCGGGTCGTTCGACCGTCGGCAGTGCACATATATGATTATTATGATGGCTCAGGCTGGTTGTCCTTATCCCATATGCGCATGCTAAATTTTTAATGATTTCATGGGATGTTTATTTAAGATATTTGGGGGGGAAATCAAGAAGTAACAGTTTATTTAAGATATTTGGGTGAAAAAGAAGTAGTAATTGTTTATTTACTTTCAGCATTTATTTGAGTTACAGTTATCTTTAATGTTTACTGTTTTTATCATGCTCGTATGCCTATTATTGATATCTCATTGTGTTAAATTAATTTGTCGGACCTTAGTGAGTGTCTAATTCGACCCCTCGTCACTACCTCTTTGAGGTTAGGCGGGCGACTTACTGGGTACACGTTGTTTTCGTACTTATGCTACACTTGCTGTGCATTTTTATTACACATGTACTTTCACAATGATGTGGCTGGTTTGGAGACTTAGGCGAGTTGCATCATCCGGAGGCAATACGCAACTGACAGAGTCTCCCTCATATTGTGTTCATTTTGTTTTAAATTTCATTTTCCAATTTGTATCTCAGACAAGCTTTGTAATGATTGTATAAATTTTTAGAAATTGCTCATGCACTTGTGACACCGGGTTCTGGGATGTGTTTGGGATATATTTGCTAAAATGGAACATTTAAACCATCGTATTTGCTTAACGGATTTTATTCAGTATTATGTAATAAAGCGAAAGGTAATGATTTCAAAAATGCTAAAACAGGAAATTTAACTTAACTATTTAAATGATTGGCTTGCCTGACAATGGTGTCTGGCGCCATCATGACCTTATGGATTTTGGGTCGTGACATGTCCGCTTGCGAGAAGATCAGTCTAGAGAACCCACTCTTAGACAAAACTAAGATAGAGCTAAACCAAAACCCTTTTAGGAGCATGCATCATTTTAACCCTTAGCGATTTGATACCCGAGGTCTATTAAATCCATTAGTTAACCTTACCTAAATGTCCAAGTGAGTTTTCAATCCCAAGTGACACCTTATCATGTATATGTGCGTTATTTGAAGGATAAACACTCCAGTTATGTAGACCATTTGCTCTAAATTAATTAAATCCTAGGTAATGGAGCATGACTAATGTTTCGATGATATGTATGAAAATTTTCAAATGACATAATCGAGCGTAACAGTGAGAAGTTCAAACATGAGGAAAATATCTTTTATTATACTTTCTTTTGAATTCTTATTACAAGAAAAAAGGTTTAAGCAATTCATGTACTTTATTATTATTATTATTATCATTTTTTTTTGAAAAAAAATAGAATTTCTTAATAATTTTAAAGCTATGGAATGATACGTAATGGCATATTTCCTTTAATACACGCTAGGCCTACCTCTGGCACAAAAAGTTCCCTTATATTAGGACGCGCTATTATTTGTTAAGCTTTGTAATGTTCACATGCTTTGCTTGCTTACTTGCTTATTTGTTATGTGACTTACTTAACTTTATTATTTTTAACTAACATCATTTATTGTTTACAGAAGAAGAAATGTCACGACCCGATTTCCCACTGTCGGGACCGTGATGGTGCCTAACGCTATACTTGTTAGGCAAGTCAACATTAGAAGGAAGCGACATTAAAACAATTAAAACATATAAGAAATGTTACTAACATCCAATATATGATACCAAAAGTAATAAATGAAATAGTAAAGATATACTGTGAAACTAATAGTAATGTCTAACTACCCAGGGTTTGGAGTCACAATTCACGACTACTAAGAATTTACTACAAGTATTTGGCTAAAAGAAAATTTATATCTGTTTTGAACTAAATAAAACATCAACTGAATAATAAGGAGGAGACTCAAGGAATCTGTGGACGTCGGCAGATCTACCTCGTGTCTCCGCGCGATTAGTCTACTACAACTCGAACTCAGCTCCGACCTAAACCAGGATCTGCACAAGAAGTGCAGAGTGCAGTATCAGTACAACCGACCCCATGTACTGGTAAGTGTCGAGCCTAACCTCGGCGAAGTAGTGACGAGGCTAGAACAGGGCACCACATAAGAACCTGGACATGTATAATCATGCTAGTAGAAATAACAGCAAATAAAGAAACGTAACCAACAAATAATGGGAAGGGAACATACTGTGGGGAATTTAACATAAGGAGTGAGAAAAAAATAAGATAGAAATAGACAATGATCAACAACAATTTGAGCAATTAAAATAGAAAGGAAACTTGCACGACATCACCCTTTGTTATTTTACTCTCAGCCTCACCAAATAATAATTAGAATGCACGGCATCACCCTTCATGCTTTTACTCTCATCCTCACCAGATCATAAATAATAATGCACGGCATCACCCTTCGTGTTTTACCCTTTTCCTCACAATTTAAATAAATTATGCATGACATCACCCTTCGTGCTTTACACTCTTCCCCACCATTTAAATAAATTATGCACGGTATCACCCTTCGTGATTTACACTTTTATCACCAGTCACAGAATCATTAACAACATATAAAGAGGAATTTCACAAGAAATCAGTATTTCATCATAGTTTCTATCACCTTTTACCATATCAATCTCAACTCGATATTCACAATATTTTCCATCTCGGTGGAACCGTATACAAATCTTCCAACATTTTACTAACAACAATAATCATATATAATAGGCTGTAAGACAGCAAGAATAACAAGAATTAACTTTCACTCGCATGTTATGACTCAACCGCAACGTATAGGTGCTCGTCACCTCACCTATACATTGTTTTCAACAACAAATAAGTAGTAAGTAGTCACTCAATACCTCTTCCCTCAAACTAAGGTTAGACACAACATTTACCTCGATTTCGTAGGTCACTCACTGCTCAAGTACAACTTTTCCTTTAGAATTCACCTCCAACTCACTCGTATCTAATCATAATTAGTTCAATATCATTAATTATTGCTAAAGGAATTAACTTTAATGCATAATCATGGTTTTCCTAACTTTTTCCAAAAAATGTTAAAATCGACCCCGGGCCTGCGAGGTCCAAACTTAAGGTTCGGACCAAAATTCGTTTACCCGTTCACCCCCGAGCCCGGATATGCAATTGGTTTTGTAATTTGGCCCCAATTGAGGTCAAATTCACCAAATTTAGAAATAGCTAGTTTCTACCCCAAAATCCCCAATTCCACTATGGAAACCTTAGATTTCTAGGTTTAATTCTTGTAAATAGAAGTAAAAGATTGAAAGAAACAAGTTATAGAAACCTTACCTGCATTTTGGGGAAGAAATTTCCTTAGAGAAATCGCCCTAGGTCATCTACTCCTTTGAAAATAAGAAGAAAAGGCTGGATTTCGAATTAATTGAACTCACTGCCCGACCTTCGCACCTGCGGTACTTGGGCCGCATCTGCGCGTCCGCACGTGCATACAGGAGGTCCGCTTTTGCGGAATGGGACTGGGCCCTTGGGGCCGCATCTGCGAACGGGTTTCCGCTTCTGCGGTCCCGCTCCTACGATGAGGAGTCCGCATCTGCGGAGATCGAAGTAAAGGTCCTGGGTCGCATCTGCGGGTTGTCGCTCGCACCTGCGGTTAAAGGCTCGCAGGTGCATGCACACCAGAACTGGTGCACCAGCAGCCTTGGTTGAGTTTTGACTCAACTCGCGCATCGCGTGAATGGCACCCGAGCCCTCGGGGCTCCAAACCAAATATGAACACAAATATAAAAACATTCTACGGACTTGCTTGTGCGATCAAATCACTAAAATAACACCTAAAACTACGAATTTACCATCAAAACTCATGAATTCCTCAAGAACATTTCAAATTCACTATCTTCTCAACCGGACGCCTGAATCACGTCAAATAAACTCCAATTTCCACCAAATTTCACAGACAATAGACATGTACCGGGCTCCGGAACCAAAATACGGGCCCGATACCAACGAGTTCAAATATTAATCAATTTCTTTAATTCCTTTTAATTTCAGTTTAACAATTTTCATCAAAAATTCACTTCTCGAGCTAGGGACCTCGGAATTTGATTCGGGGCATACGCCCAAGTCCCATATTTTACTACGGACCTCCTAGGACCGTCGGAACACGGGTCTGGGCCCGTTTACTCAAAATATTGACCAAAGTCAACTAAAAATAAAATTTAACTCTCAAAATTTATTATTTCATATATTTTGACATAAAGGCTTTCTGGATTCACACCCGGATTGTGCACGCAAATCAGGGTGAATAAAAATAATATTTCTAAGGCTAACGAGCCCAGAATGGAGTCTTAAATCATAAGATGACCCTTTGGGTCATCACAATCTCTACCTCTAAAATAACGTTTGTCCTCAAACGGACATAGAAAAGTACCTGAACTGGAGAACAAGTGGGGATATATACTCCGCATGTCTGACTCGGACTCCTAAGTAGCTTCCTTAACGGGCTGACCTCTTCACTGCACTCGAACTGAAGGGTAACTCTTCGACCTCAGCTGTCGAACTTGCTGGTCTAGAATGGCTACCGGCTCCTCCTCATAAGTCAAATCCTTGTCCAAGCGGATATAGCTAAAATCCAACACGTGGGACGGGTCACCATAATACTTCTAGAGCATGGACACATGGAATACTGGATGAACTGATGATAACCATGGAGGTAACGCAAGTCTATAAGCTACCTCCCCCACTCTCTCGAGAATCTCAAATGGCCCGATGTACCTGGCGCTCAACTTGCCCTTCTTCCCAAATCTCATAACACCCTTCATGGGCGATACCCGAAGTAATACCCTCTCTCCGACCATGAATGCTACATCATGAACCTTACGGCCGACATAACTCTTTTTCCTGGACTGAGCTATACGAAGGCGATCTTGAATAATCTTGACCTTGTCCAAGGCCTCCTGAACTAAGTCTTTACCCAATAACCGAGCCTTTCCCAACTCAAACCATCCAACTGGAGATCTGCACCGTCTACCATATAATGCCTCGTAGGGAGCCATCTGAATTCTCGATTGGTAGCTATTGTTGTAGGAAAAATCCGCTAACGGCAAAAACTGATCCCACGATCCTCCAAAATCTATAACACAAGCGCGGAGCATATCCTCCAAGATCTTAATAGTATGCTTGGACTGCCCGTCCGTCTGAGGATGGAATGATGTGCTCAACTCAACTCGTGTACCCAACTCACGCTGAAATGCCCTCCAAAAGTGCGAGGTAAACTGCGCACCTCGATTAGAAGTGATTGACACTGGCACGCCATGAAGGTGAACGATCTCCCAAATATATATCTCTCCCAACCGCTCCAAGGTATAAGTACTTGCCACCAGAGTGTAGTGTGCTGATTTAGTCAGCCTATCCATAATGACCCAAATGGCGTCGAACTTCCTTTGAGTCCGTGGGAGTCCAACAACGAAGTCCATAGTGATCCTATCCCACTTCCACTCAGGAATCTCTATCTGCTGAAGCAACCCACCGGGTCTCTGGTGCTCATACTTCACCTGTTGACAATTTAAGCACCGAGCCACAAAAGAAACTATATCTTTCTTCATCCTTCACCCCCAATAATGCTATCGCAAGTCCTGGTGCATCTTGGCAGCACCCGGGTGAATAGAATACTTAGAACTGTGAGCCTCCTCAAGGATCAACTCACGAAGCCCATCAACATTAGTCACACCCACTCGACCCTGCATCCTCAAGACACCGTCATCTCCAACTGTAACCTGCTTGGCACCACCGTGCCGAACTGTGTCCCTAAGGACCATCAAGTGCGGGTCATCATCTTGTCGATCTCTAATGCGCTCAAATAAGGAAGACCGAGTGACTGTACAAGCTAGAACATGGTTGGGCTCTAAAATGTCTAACCTCACAAACTAATTAGCCAAAGTTTAAATGTTTGAAGCTAGCGGCCTCTCACCGGCTGGAATGAATGCAAGGCTTCCCATACTCACCGCCTTTCTACTCAATGCATCGGCCACCATATTGGCCTTCCTCGGATGGTACAATATAGTGACGTCATAGTCTTTCAATAGCTCTAACCATCTCCTCTGTCTTATATTGAGATCCTTTTGCTTGAACAAGTACTGAAGTTTGCGATGATCCGTGAAAACCTCACACGGCACACCATAAAGATAGTGCCTCCAAATCTTCAATGCCTGAACAATGGCTGCCAACTCTAAGTCATGGACAGGATAATTCTTCTCATGGACATTCAACTACTGAGATGCATATGTAATAGCCCTGCCTTCCTGCATCAATACGGCTCCGAGCCCAACACGGGAGGCATCGCAATATACCGTGAAAGATACTGAACCTGATGGCAACACCAACACCGGTGCTGAAGTCAAGGCTATCTTGAGCTTCTGAAAGCTCTCCTCACACTCGTCCGACCATTTGAATGGGGCACCCTTCTGAGTCAATTTAGTCGTTGGGGCTGCTATAGATGAAAAACCCTCCACAAAACGACAGTAGTAACCCGCCAAACCCAAGAAGCTCCTGATTTCCGTGGCTGAAGTGGGTCTAGGCCAGTTTTTTACCGCCTCTACCTTCTTAGGATCTACCTAAATACCCTTTGCTGATACTATGTGACCCAAGAAAGCTACTGAATCCAACCAAAACTCGCACTTTGAAAATTTAGCATACAACTGACTGTCCCTCAAAGTCTGAAGCGTTATCTGGAGGTGCTGCTCATGCTCCTCCCGACTGCGGGAGTATATCAGAATGTCATTAATGAACACAATCAAAAAGGAACCTAGATAAGGCTTGAACACCCGCTTCATCAAGTCCATAAATGATGCGGCATTAGTCAAACCAAAAAACATCACCAGAAATTCATAGTGCCCATACCTCGTCCGTAAAGCTATCTTAGGGACATCGAATGCCCTAATCTTCAATTGATGGTAGCCCGATCTCAAATCAATCTTTGAAAACACCTTGGCGCCCTGAAATTAATCAAACAACCCGTCAATCCTCGGCAACAGATACTTATAATTGATAGTGACTTTGTTCAACTACTGGTAATCTATACACATCCTCATCGATCCATCGTCTTCACAAAAAAAAATCGGTTCACCCCAGGGCGAGACACTAGGTCTAATGAAGCCCTTATCAAGCAATTCTTGCAACTTTCTTTCAATTCTTTCACTTCTGCTGGGGCGATCCGGTATGGAGGAATAGAAATGGGCTGAGTGCCCGGAGCCACATCAATGAAAAAATCTATATCATGTTGGGTGGCATCCCTGGTAGGTCTACAGGAAACACCTCGGGAAACTCACGAATAACAAACATCAAACCTATAGAAGAAACCTCAGTACTAGAATCGCGAACATGAGCCAAATAGGCCAAACACCCCTTCTCGACCATACGCCGAGCCTTCATATAAGAAATAACCCTGCTGGAGGAATGACCAAGAGTCACTTTCCACTCTAATCGAGGCAATCCTGGCAAGGCTAATGTCATTGTCTTGGCGTGACAGTCCAAGATGGCGTAATAAGGTGACAGCCAATCCATACCCAATATGACATTGAAATCAACCATATCAAGGAGTAAAAGGTCCACACTGATTTCAAGACCCTCAATAATGACCAGACACGCGTGATACACACGATCTACAATAATAGCATCCCCCATTGGCGTAGACACATAAACAGGGACGCTCAAGGAATCACGGGGCATAACCAAATATGAAGCAAAGTAAGATGTCACATAAGAGTAAGTAGACCCTGGATCAAATAGAACAGAATCATCCCTATTGCAAACTGAAATGGTACCTGTGATAATAGCATCGGAGGACTCCGCCTCAGGTCTGGCCAAAAATGCTTATAATCGGGGCTGGGGCCCACCACCTTGAACCATATCTCTGGGACAACCTCTGACAGGAAGACCTCCACCTCTAGCGGGCTGGCCTCCACCTCTAACAATCTGGACCCTACCTCTAGCTACTTGACCCCTACCCCTGGCTGGCTTGGCAAGTGATGCGGCAGCTGGTGCCAGAACTATAGCACGAGAACCCTAATACTGAGAACTACCCGACGTGCGAGGGCAATATCTAGCAATGTGCCTCGGGTCACCACAAATATAACAAGACTTCGGCTGCTGAGACTGCTGGCTGGAAAACTGACCCTGTCGACCTGTATAACCACCCTGAAAACTCTGAAGAGGAGGTGCACTGATATGAGCTGGCTGATCAGAATAAGGCAAGTAAGAGCCACGACCACTTGGGGCACCATGGGATGTCTAAAGTGCTGAATGGAATGGCCTGGAAGAATGGACTCTACTGAAAGTAACCCCCCCTCCAGATGAGGCACCACTGAATCCACCGGAATGGCAAGGTCTCTTGTCTGACCCCTGACCTCCCAATCCAAGAACTACCTCAACTCGCCGGGCCACATTGGCGCATCCTGGAAAGATACCTCGCTCCCTATCTCCTTAGCCATCTGCAATCGGATAGGCTGGGCAAGACACTCAATAAATCTCCTAACCCTCTCCCTCTTTGTGGGTAGAAAAAGAGTATCATGACTGGCCAAATCAACAAAACGGGTCTCACACTACATAACACTCATGTTGCCCTGCTGTAGACACTCAAACTGATGGCGGTGCTCCTCTATAGTAGTAATAGGTAGAAACCTCTCCAAGAAGAGGTGTGAAAACTGATCCCAAGTAAGAGCAGGTGATCCCGCTGGTCTATTCAATAGATAATCCCTCCACCATTTCCTAGCAGAACCGGTCATCTGGAAAGAAGCAAAGTCGACCCCTTTGGTCTCCAAAATACCCATGTTCCGAAGAACCTCATGACACCTATCAAGGTATTCCTGGGGGTCCTCTGAAGTGGCACCACTAAAATGAACAGGGAAAAACTTGATAAACCTGTCCAATCTCCATAAAGCATCGCAGGACATAGATATCCCATCAACGAGTGGTGCTGCTGCAACTGGCTGAACTACCCCAACTAGATGGGTTGCTGGGATTTGAAGCTGAGGAGTAATATGCTCCGGAGTGTGGGTAGCTGGAGTTTGGACTCCTTCTCCAGCCTGAGATATAGCGGCTGCCACGGGGAGTGCACCAGTTTGGGCTACACTCTCCATAAGGCCTACTAGTTGGACCAAGGCATCCTGAAGCACCGGGGTAGCAATAAACTCCTCTGGGACCTAAGTTGGTCCCGCCGTAACGGTCTGAGCTGGAGCCCCCTCATCAAGCTCTATCTGGGGCTCTGCAACTGGAGCTGCTGCCTGAGCACTGGGCTGAGTTCTGCCCCTGCCTCGGCCTATGGCACGGCCTCGGCCTCTGCCCTTTGCAGAAGCTGCTGATGCTGGAGGATTCGGTTGCTGGTCAGTGGAAGAAGAGGTACGTGTTCTCGCCATCTGCGAGAGAATAAGAATAAAAGAGTTTAATCAATATTGGGATAACAAGAATCGTACGACAGAGTTGAATAAAAGTGAACTTGTTCCTAACTTTATAGCCTCTGAGAGATAAGTGCAGACATCTCCGCACCGATCCCTCACACTCTATTAAGCTTGTTAGTGAATTGTGTGACCTAGGCAACCTAGGGCTCTGATACCAACTTGTCACGACCCGATTTCCCACCGTCGAGACCGTGATGGTGCCTAACGCTATACATTCTAGGCAAGCCAACATTAGAGGGTTACAACATTAAAACATTAATACATATAAGAAATGTTACTACAATCCAACATACGATGCTAAAGTAATAAATGAAATGGTAAAGAGATACTGCGAAACTAATACTTATGTCTAACTACCCAGTGTTTGGAGTCACAATTCACAAACTACTAAGAATTTACTACAAGTATTGGCTGAAAGAAAATTTATATTTATTTTGAACTAAATAAAATAGCAACTAAATAATAAGGAAGAGACTCCAGGAACCTGCGGACGTCGGCAGATCTACCTCGTGTCTCCACGAGATTAGTCTACTACAACTCAAACTCACCTTGGACCTAAACATGCATCTGCACAAGAAGTGCAGAATGCAGTATCAGTACAACCGACCCCATGTAGTGGTAAGTGTCGAGCCTAACCTCGATGAAGTACTGATGAGGCTAGGACAGGACACCACATAAGAACCTAGAAATGTACAATCATGCTAGCAGAAATAACAACAAATAAAGAAACGTAACCAACAAATAATGGGAAGGGAGCATACAGTGGGGAATTTAACATAAGGAGTGAGAAAATAATAAGACAGAAATAAACAGTGATCAACAACAATTTAAGCAATTAAAATAGAAAGGAAACTTGCACGACATCACCCTTCGTGCTTTTTGTCACGGCCCAAATCCTAACTCAGGTCGCGATGGCGCCCAACACCGCCGTCAGGCAAGCCAACCATTATTTACTAGTGATTTTAGGTAGTTTACCGAAACATTTTTCAATAGTTGCTTAACTTAGCTTTGAGACATTAAGTAGAAACGGATAACTTAGGCATATCTTTATGCAAAATAAATAACCATGAAGTCAAAATTAATGATTACATCCCAAAAATAAAGTCTACTAGCGTGTGAGTGCCAGCAACTAGTGTCACAAGTCTACAGGCATCTAGTAGAATAATAGCAAAAGAATAAGAAGTCTGTCCTACTATCTGAATAAGTATGGACAGAAATAACAAAAGAATAGCTCCAAAGTGATGCTGGAAATCGCCAAGAAGAGCAGCTCACCGTGAAGCCTCATCCAATAAAACTCAGGAACAAGCTCCGGACTGGAACCTAGATGCACCTGCCTCAGAACCTGTACAATTAAGTACAGAGCATAGCATGAGTACATAAACAATATGTACCCAGTAAGTATCCCGCCTAATCTCAAAGAAGTAGTGACGAGAGGTCGACTTGACACTTACTAGGGTCCAAACAGTATATTTATGTGATACTTTAAAAGAGGACATCAAGTAAGCACAGATAGTAAGAAAATAAATATTGAATCGTAGTAAAATCCAAATATGTAGTGAAGCATAAATTTACAAGTTTTCAGTTCAATCCTCCAGGATAATTCACTGCTCAATAGTCATAAACAACATCAGGAAAATAGCATGCGCATAGTGGAATAAGGACATCCAGCTTGAGCCAACATAATAATATTAAATGTGCACTACCGAAGGGTCAAACGGCGTGAACCATAGAGGCATCTATCAATATCTGCCAAGGCGCACGGCCCGCTCCTATGAGAGAAGGAGAAATAATCACTCCGCTCGCGGGATATAAATTGCAAAGCGGTCGAATGCAAACACAACATCTTTCTTTCAATTCTTTTCAAATGACAATTCCTTAAAAACACAGTTGCATACAATGAAGTTATAAAGAATATAGCTCAAGTTAATGAAATTCAAATGGCATGGTGTGGGCCTAACTACCCGGACATGACAATAATAGTCACTACACACGGGCTCTCGTCACCTCGCACGTACGTAGTCCCCCAAAACATGACACATACTCATTTAATTCACCTATGGGGAAAATTCCCTCTTACAAGTTTAGAAAGGAGACTTACCTCGCGTCAAGTCTACTTCCTGGGTCAAAAATGCGCCTGAAACTCCAAATTCGTTGCCCAAGGACTTGAAACTAGCCAAATACTGCATAAATAAATCAATTTATACTCGAAAGTATGAAATTTCCCTATTTAAATGATCATCTCAACCTAAATTGCAAAATCCCAAAATACGCCCTCAGGCCCACATGCTCGGATTCCGAAAATTTTTTAAGGAAACTATCACCCATGGCCTAAGGATCAATATTATATAGTTTTTGTTTGATTCCTCAACAAATTTCTTGGTCATTTCCCATTTTTTCCAAAAAACCTAGGTTTGTACTCTAACCCATGTTTTCAACTAATTGTGGTGTTAATCTACCTAACAATTCAAGTAATAAGCTAAATTCATAGTAGGAATCACTTACCTCATAGTAGCTAGGTCGAATACCATCCTTACATGCTCTAAAAATCGCCCAAGAGTGAAGAAAAAGTGTTCAAAAATGACTAAGTCCATGTTTAAAAGGAACTGCACTGTCTACAGGCTTTTCGCACCTGCGGCTCGAGGACTGCACCTGCGGTCTCGCATCTGCAAGGAAATTCTCGCACCTGCGGATAAGGGGAAGGGGGCCTGGTTTCGCACCTGCGGTGGGAAGTCCGCACATGCGGCTCTTCTTCTGCGAAAAGGGGCCTGCACCTGCGGAAATTGGCAACTCCCTCAGGAGTCGCACCTGCGAGACTAGGACCGCAGGAGCGGTCTTACATCTGCAACTGGACCTCCGCAGGTGCGGTCGCACCAGACCTGGTGCACCAGTAGTCATTTTAGGCTGGTTTTTGCCTCGCTCGATGCCCGAATGGAATCTGGGCCCACCTGAGACCCTATCCAAATATACCACCAAGTCCTAAATCATAATAAGGACTCGCTCGAGCCTTCGGAATGCCCGAAACAGCACTAAATCTAAAAATCACACCTCAAAACCTATTGGATTAAACTTAAGAACTTCAAGTTTCTAAATTCGCTTTCAACATAGTGAACCATACCTATACTACTCGGAATGACACCAAATTTTGCGAGCAAGTCATAAATGACATAACGGAACTATTCCCGGTCTCAGAATTCCGTTCGGACCTCGATAACACAAAAACACGTTCCAAACCTCAATTTGAACTTAAGGACATTCTTAACTCACTATTTGGCACTGAAACGCTCGCGGGTCATCCAAAACCCATTTCGAACACACGCCCAAGTCCGAAATCATCATACGAACCTACCGGAATCTTCGAATCTCGATTCCAGGGTCGTTTACTGAAAATGTTGACTGAAGTCAAACCTGTACTTTAAGGCGAGCCTTAAAGAACTAAGTGTTATTATACTACTCCAAACCTCGAACCACCCGTCCCCGTAAGTCATAAATAGGTAAAAGCAACTACGGGGTGTCTCATTTAGGGGCACGATGTCCTAGAACACAAAACGACCGGTCGGGTCGTTACACTTTTACTCTCAGCCTCACCAAATAATAATTAGAATGCACGGCAACTTCGTGCTTTTACTCTCGTCCTCACCATATCATAAATAAGAATGCACGGCATCACCCTTCATGCTTTACACTCTTTCTCACCAGTCACAGAATCATTAACAACATATAAAGAGGAATTTCACAAGAAATCAGTATTTCATCATAGTTTCTATCACCATTTACCATTTCAATCTCAAATCAATATTCACAATATTTTCCATCTCTGTGGAATTGGATACAAATCTTCCAATATTTCACTAACAATAATAATCATAGATAATAAGATGTAAGACAGAAAGAGTAATAAGAAACTTTCACTCGCATGTTATGACTCGACCGCAACGTATAGGTGCTCGTCGTTGTTTAACCAAAGAATTAGACCCTTTGACTAAAGATATTTTAAAGATGAACACGGGTTACTGATAATCAAGGAAATAGAGAAAAATGAATAACAGACAATATTGCAGAAATATAGAAAAGCGAAGTCAATTATATTCGAGAATCGGATGCCTTTACAAGTTGTATTCCCCTCCCTTATATAGGAGATTCCTATAACATATAACTCTTGCTATGGTTGCTCATTAATGACTAATTATGACATTAATGAGGCCTTACAAAGTATAACGGTAATTGGGGTACGGTTACATAACGTTCGAGTAATCAATTGTGGGTCTTTGAATCTGCCCGTAGCTTTGTCTAGATTCATTCTAACCGTGCCTCTCCCCTGTTTTGATCAGGTTGAGTTTCCCGTGGCTAATAAGCTCGAGGGTTTACTGAATCGTGCCTTTTTTTTCCATACCTCTTCAAAGAATCACATCCAGTTGTCGCGTTTTCCTGTGTCCACGTCACTGGCTGAGTTGTCAAAAGCTGGCTTACGTGTGAAACTCTTTTTTACCAATACAGATAGTCCCCCCACTTACCATATATTTAAGGATTAATATTTGGTAAGTGGATATTCATTTATGGCGGGAATATTTTTCCGCCGCTTTTCCTTGAATCATTGTATCCTTTTTTGCACCATAGGCGTCGTTTGTCACTTCCATTTAATGCTCATACCACGTGTCCTTTTCAGATTGGTTTTGCATTTACTCGGCACCTTTTAGGGCTTTTTGCGACTATGCCAGTCCCGAACTGACATCTTCAATTATGACTTTTCATCATTATTTTTCTTTTTTCCCATGTTTGACGGTTGTCCTCAAGTATAAATACCTTTCTTCTTTTCTTTGCTTCCACGAAACACTTTTCTAACTTTGTCTTTTGTGAAGAAATTTCTTTTTGCCTTTGTAAACATGCCTTCTTCAAACTAACCTCACGGAGTACTAGATATTGAAAATTTAACGCCATCTTCTGCTCCGACTAGGAGTCGGAGGGGTGGTAGACTTAGAAGTTTAGGATCCACTCCTTCGAGGGGCTCCTCTTCTTCTCAGGTAGTTCCTTATCCTTCACTAGATCTCTAGTTTCTCTGAGGTTTAGGGTTTCTCGGTCTTTGTCTAGAGGTATAGGTGAACGCCTTCGTGAACCTTGAGTTGATGAAATTGTCCCTTCTGAGTTTGTTTTTGCTAGGGATAGTCAAGTTCTTGTAGACCAATCTTCTTCTCTTGAAAGTGTCAAAAGGTATTCAACCCTTATAACTGAGGGTCAGATTTCCCTTGTCCGTAGGGAGTGCTTTTGGAGGCCTGATTTCCCTGTATATATTCCGAATAGTAATCAAAGAATTACGTCTTACAAGACAGGATATTCTTTTGTTTATACGTACCCTTTCACTCTAGGGTTTAGACCCCCCATTGACCCAGTCATAATTGAATTCTATCGTTTTTTCAATATCTGATTAGCACAAGTTGGTCCGCTTGTGTCGCGAGTTGTCACATGTCTTAGGAGTTTGGATTCTTTAGCCCCGGTTCCTTTTACTTTCAACCATCTTATTCATCTCTACTTTTCTACCTTATTTCGTGAAGGGGTTTTTATTCTGACTGCTAGAAGCAAAAGAGTGCTGGTAACCCCTGGAGACGATAAGGATATGGGTTGGTACCTCCGGTATGTTGCTGTACCCACTGTTGGTTTAGTGGGTGAATAAAATCTTCCCTTCCCTGAGAAGTGGAATCGCGCACGTGACTATGCTTTAGCTCACATTTATTTACTTTTCCTTGTTTTGACTTGAGATGTTTTATTAACACCGCATCTGTTTCTTCTTCTCTCAACAATCATGAATACTGTTGAGAATGTCCCCGGTATTCGTGATTGGGCAGAAAAATTGTTGTCCATTGCTCCTTTAGAAGAGAGATCTTGGAAGTACCTCACTGGGAGGTATGGTTGGCACGTAAAGACCCACGGTAAGTGATGCTCTTGTTCTTGCTTCTTTCCTTACTCGAGTCTCTTCTTTCTTTTTCGTTTAACTTTTTCCCTTTTAATAGGGTTCTCTACTCGTGGGGTGTCTGCTTCATCTATCCCGAAGATGTCTTTGGCTCAGGCCCAAGAAATTATTGTCAGTTCATCTTCCTCGAAGAGGAAGATCGGTGAGTCTTGTTCCGTAAGAAGAATAAGAAGAAGAAGAAGAAGAAGAAGAAGGTGCTTTAGTACACAGGCCACGGAGAAGGTGGGTGGTTTCAGATGATGAGCTTACACCCTTGACCTTGTCTTCTGTGTCTGTGGTTGAGACCTCTGTCCTTGATGATGTTTCACATTCCCATATTCATGAGGGTGTTGATCTTGCTCCTGATGTTGTTCCTTTGGTTGCTGTCTTTCCTGCTTCTTTGAGAGAAGCTGTCTCATCTGTTCCTTTGGCTATTTCGGCTTCTGCTGTTGCTTTGCCCGTAACTTCCTCGACTCTTCAATCCTCCGTGCCTTCTGCTTTGCCCGTGGCTTCTCCAGCTCCTCAACCCTCCGTGCCTATTGTTGTTTCATATCTGCCTGCTTCCATGCCTTCCGTTAGGGAAGTAGGGTCTTCCAGCAGAGAGATACGGCAGGTGGTAATAGAGGTTCCAGCTGAGGGGAATCTTTTCAAGAAAACGGGTGAGCCCGAAGTCTGGCTCAAGCCTTTGATAGGTCCCTCTAAGAAAGCCAAGCTAGCCAGCCACGGTGCTCTTACATGGGCCAATGAGGTCGTGCATACTTCTTCGAAGGTATGATGCAAGCTATCCTCTTTCATTTTCGTATACGAAATGTACCATATCTGACTGGTTTATTTCTTTTAGATTAACCTTATAGGCATGGATCTTATGAAGATGATTTCAAACACAGACCAGGAGACAAAAGAGTTGCAGGCCGATGCTGATAATTGGAAAGCATAGTATGATAGCCTAAGGATTGACATGGATGCTTTAGAAGAGTAAAGGAGTACCTTGAAGCAGCAGATGAGACTCATGGCAGCAGAACTGGCAGTAGAGAAGGCTTCTTCCAATCAGGCTGATAAAGATAAGAGTGTTCTGGAGTCTTCGTTCGCTGAGCAGCTGGCCCATGCCTCATAGGAGGTTAGAGACTTGAAAAACTTGTTAGTTCAGAAGGAGTAATACTCCGGAAAGCTCGTGCAATCACTCACTCGTACTCAAGAGGACCTTCGTAAGGCTTTAGACAAAGCTCAAACTCTAGAGGAGTCGATTGTACCGTTAAGGGCCGCCTATGAAGCTGCGGAAGCGGAGAAGGACGGATTGAGAGCTGAGCTTCAAGTATGGGCAAAGAATTATTAAGATCTTGAAGAGGTGGTTGTTGTCGATGTGAGCTGGGCATACATGAATTCTCGCCTTGACACATTGATGGAAATGAGTCAAGAGGGTTTCGACCTTAATGCTAAAATAGCTAGAACTAAGGAAGCCATGGAGAAGGCTCAACAAGGTCATAACCTTTCTTCACCTGATGGTGAGACTCCAGCCGCTCATGCCTCTTCATCCCTAGTTACTCCCGATCCTTCTGCCAGTGAAGTCAACCCCTCTCTTTGAAGAATTTTAGTTGGTTCATCCCCCCCCCCTTTTCTTTTCCTTGTCCCAATTGGTGGTTACCCTCAGTCCCATCGGGAGTAAATTTAGATTTCTTTAAAGTCCCCAAATGACAACTTAGGGGCATCTCAATGTATATATAAAAATTCCATACGGCTAAGTATAAGTTAATACTTAGTTTTTTGCTTAATCGTTTTAATATGTTAATGCTAATATGACTTTTTGTTGAGTTTTTGCTTCACTCTTTAAGTCTTTTGCATGCTTCATTTTTCGAGGTTTTAGTTTTACCTCTGAGTTTTGCATGTAGAATGCTGTAGATTACTCGTACCTTTTTGTAATAGGCACGGTGTCATATTAAACGTGTGCTTTTTTGTAGTAGGCATAGTTTATGGAAGAGGGCCATTTATAATTGTCATGAAGAAGACGTCTCAACTTCATGATAATGCAATAGAGTCATAGGAATTTTACACATGTTTAAGAATGTTTCCAAGGAAAGTTTTTTATTTGAACTTCCATGACATTTTACATATGTTTGGTTATCATCTAAACTCATGTTTACAACTATTTTTGTTTAACAAATTTGATATACTCTTGTATTTCGTAACTATTTTTCATAGGTAACAGCTTTTCGATATTAATACAAGGAAACAACTGTTTTTTACTAGTAACAGTTTTTATAAAGATTGGGGTTTTTACCCGCAACTGTTTTGGAAACAGTTTTCTAATAAGTACGAGGGAAATGTTTTCTTATTCGTAACTATTTTTATTTGATAATAATTTCTTGAACAAATACAAGGATTTAGATCTTTCATCCATAATTGTTTTATTTGAGAACATTTTTTTGAATGAGTACATTGATGATGATCTTTTACCCCTAACTGTTTTTGTTACAAAAGCTTTGAATAAGTATAAAGATGTACATTTCTTTCTCGTGACTAATATTTTGCCTTTCAACCTGAACATGTTCGAAGGTTTTTGCTTTTTGCATTAGGCTTTGTATTTGGATGACTCTTTAATGTGAATACTGATATCATACAAGGGTTACCGAGCTTATTAATGAACTGTTAATTGTATTATACTACAAGAAAATCATGGTGAGGCTGAAAATTATTTATTGTTTCTGAAAGGGCATTTTTATGTTATTTCCTTTTTGATATACTAGCATGTTTTCTGACTTGTCCTCAGTAAAAACGGTTGTGGTTAAGTGTTATTACTCACTGAGCTAGCAACTCATTCCCCACTAATTTTTTCTTATAGAGACAGCAGTTGATGCGGGCGAGGATTTCGTTAATTAGAGCGCACAGGTTGATAGTTCCTGGTGAGCCTCGCACTTGTTCGTGTGGGCGGAGAATTTATTTATTGTATGGTCGTTCTTTGAACTCTTAGAGTCGCTCCATAGTCATCATTTTGGTTTCATGTGTATTATTTTGTTATTATAGTCTTATGTTGAGTATCGTTCTTTATTATCAAAGTTGGAGATAAATTAGTATTTCTAGTTGTTAGTGGGTCGATTAGCAATGGTGGAGACTTGTTATGGCTAATTGATAAGTTGTTGATCGATTGGTTTGATATTAGGCTGGTTTGTTGTTGATTTTGAGATAGGAAAATTTTTTGGGATAGTCCAAAATAGGGAAAACTCTATCTAATTTTCTGTAAAATACTGATGAGGCTTACTTAAGGGAACTTGCTCCTAAGTGTCGGCCATGATCCTAAATTGGGTCGTTACAAGCATGATCTACATCATATTCCATTCATGCACAATTAATACCATAGCGGCACCTCATGAGTGTCTGCACTCTTCTTATATTACCCTTTTCAAATTTGGATCATCTTTAGTTAGACCATTATGACAATGTTACTGCTATTTGACATGATTTTACAGAGTATATGTGTCTGTAACGACCCGACCGGTTGTTTTATGTAGTCGTATCCCGTTCCCCTAAATGAAACTTCCCCTAGCAGCTTATTGTGATTAATGACTTGCGGGGGGCATATGGTCCGGGATTCGGAAGTGTTTAGAGCAATATTGGAACACTTAGTTCCTTCAGGTTGGCACTTAAGGCCAAGTTTGACTTCGGTCAACATTTTTAGTAAACGGCCTCGGAATCGAGTTTTGATGGTTCCGATAGCTTCATACGATAATTTCGTACTTGGGCGTATGTTCGGAATGGGTTTTGGATGACCCGAGAGTGTTTCGGCGCCCAATATTGAAATAAGAGTTCCTTAAGTCCATATTGTGGTTTGGGGCATGTTTTTATGTTATTGAGGTTCGAACAGAATTTCGAGACCGGAAATAGTTCCGTTATGTCATTTATGACTTGCCTGCAAAATTTGGTGTCATTCCGAGTAGTATAGGTCGGTTCGGCGCATTGTTAGTGAAGTCGAGAAAACTTAAAGTTCCTAAGATTGGTTCTAGGGGTTTTGAGGTGTGATTTTAAGTTTTAGCATTGTTTTGGGTGTTCCGAAGGCTCGAGTGAGTCCGAATTATAATTTGGGATTTGTTGGTATATTTGGACGGGGCCTCGGGTGGCCCAGGTGCCTCTCGGGCACCAAACGAGGCCAAAACCCAGCTGAAGCAGTTGCTGGTGCACCTGATCTGGTGTGACCGCAAGTGCGGTTGCTCAGTCGGAGGTGCGAGACCCCTCCTGAGGTCCTTGCCTCGCAGGTGCGGCTTCAGGTGAGGCTGCCCATTTCTCACATGTGCGGATAATATTCGCAGGAGCAGAGCCGCACGTGCGAGCTCCTCTCCGCAGGTGCGAGCCCAGGCCCCTTGCCCCTCTTCTGCAGGCGCGAGACCGTAGGTGCGGTCCTTGAGCCACAGATGCGGAACCACAGTAAGCAGAAAGTTCTTTAAGACACAGGATTATTTCATTTCACCCCATTTTCTTCCTCCATTAGAGACCTTTAAAGCTTGGAAAAGAGCTCCACGACCTAGCTACTAAAAAGGTAAGTGAAGTCTACCCTAAAGTTAGTTAATACATGAATTCCTAGTTGAATTAACTACCTAATTAGTGGAAAATTAAGGAATTGGGTAGTAACCTAGGACTTTAGAGGATTTCCCGTGAATTGGCTATGAAATCATACAAAAATCATATATTAATGATCCTTAGGTTATGGGTGAGTGTTTCCTTCAAGAAGTTTTGAAATCCGAGCATGCGGGCCCGGGGTTGGATTTTGGGATTTCTTCAAGAATCATGAATTTGACCAAATAATAGGAGAATTCCATGATTTGACTATAATTTGATATATTTACGTAAAGTTTGGTTAACTTCGAGTCCTTTGGGTGACGAGTTCAGAGTTTAGGGCGCATTCTTGACTCGGGGAGTAGGTGCGACGCGAGATGAGTCTCCTTTCTAACCTCGTAAGAGGGAATTGTCCCCGTAGGTGTTTTAAATGCTATGTGTGATAATTGTGGGGGCTATGTACGTACAAAGTGATGAGAGTCGGTACATAGCGGCAATTATTATTATGTCCGGGTAGTCAGGTCCACATTATGCCTTGTGTTTTATTTGAAATGAACTATATGCTTAATAAATTAAATGTTACATGCGGCTTATTTCCCTGAGATCATGGAATTTGAGAAAATTTGCAAGGAATTGTTTACTGAAAAGTAATTTAAAAAGGAATATCGTGTGTGCATTTGAGCGCTTCACAATTTACAGTCTGCGAGCGGAGTGTGATTCCCCTCACTCTTATGGGAACGGGTCGTATGCCACGATGGATCGGAAGATGCACTTATGGTTCGGGTCGTTCGATCCTCGGCAGTGCATAGAGAGGATTACTTTATGGCAAAGATGCACTTTTGGTTCGGGTCGTTCGACCCTCGGCAGTGCACGGACACGACTATCTTATGACTTCGGCATGTTGTCCTTATCCTGTATACGCATGATTTATTTGTTACTAAATTCATGGACACTGATTTGACAGATATTTGGGGGAAGGTGAAGTAGTAATTGTTTATTTATTTCCAGTACTTCCTTGGATTTCAGTGCCTTATATGTATTTTTTGCTTCACTGCCTTTACATGCCTACCGTTTTCATCATACTCTATTAAATTATATTGTTAGACCTTAGTGAGTGTCATGTCAACCTCTCGTCACTACTTCTTCGAGGTTAGGAGGGATACTCACTGGGTACATATATATTTATGTACTCATGCTACGCTTCTGTACTTAATTGTATAGGTTCTGAGGCTGGTGCATCTGGTTGTCAGACCGGAGCTTGATTCTGATTATAGACGGACCTGACTTCATGGTGAGCTTCTATCTCATGGCGATCTCCGGCAGCACCATGGGGTTTTCTTTTGCTTATTTCCCGTCTATTTCTTTAAGACAGTGGGACTAGATATTATATCTTTTGTATATTCTGTTAGTATGCCCGTAGGACTTGTGACACTAGTTCCTTGCACACACGTGATAGTTATTATGGATTACGGGTCTGTATATATATTGGCTCATGCCTCTTCATGACCGCTTTTGATTAAAAACTGGCTAATTATCCTTGTCGATTTATGTTTTAAATTTTAAAAACTGAGTATATGTTGAAATGTTTTATCTAATAAGAAAGAACCCTTAGAAAAATTGAGTGTTGTGTTGCCTGACCCCGCCGTTGGGCGCCATCACGACCTAAGTTAGGATTTTGGGTCGTGACAACATGGTATCAGAGCACTAGGTTCACGTAAGTCTCACGAGTCACGGGCGAACCCAGTAGAGTCTTACGGATCGGTACAGAGACGTATGTACCTATCTTCAGGAGGCTATAGGGTGTTAGGAAATCTCTCTTTGTTCTTATTCTATCGTGCAGTCGATGGTTTACTAAATCTCATTATTCTATTCTCTCACAGATGGTGAGGACACGTGCAATTGATGTTCAAGACCCGGGAGGGGCCGCTACCCCTGTTGTTCGAGGCCGTGGCAGAGGCCGGGAGAGGGCACCGGCCCGAGGTAGGGGATGAGGGCGTCCCATAGCTATTCCGGTTCTACCACCAGAGGACCCTATCATTACGGAGCAGGACGAGGTGACTCCAGAAGATTCTGCTCCCGTAGACTTCATGACGGCGCCAGGCTTCCAGGCGGTCATGGGTCGTATGATGAGATTTATGGACACCATGTCCCAAGATGGTTTATTTCCAGCAGATCCTGCTACTTCTCAGGCAGGAGGGGGAGTCCATACCTCTACTACACAGGCTACAGTCCAGACAGCAGCATTACATCATACCCCGGGTACACTGCTCGTGCGTGGGGTCCAGCCTGTTGCAGCAGCACCTGAGCCCAGACCAGCTGCGGACGGCGATCCGCAGAAATTATTAGATAGATGGACTCAATTTCACCCTCCAGTCTTCGGGGGTGAGCGAGGTGAGGATGCCCAGGATTTTATGGACAGGTGCAGGGATAGACTGCACAACATGAGGATAC
>MDKJ01006983.1:0-31935 GCA_005239525.1 Nicotiana knightiana
AGCTAATTGAGGGCCCTTCAATCAACTACAACAAGAACGTAGTTGAACAAATAGAGATTAATCAACCAATCAAAACTATATTAATATCACAATAAGTTTATCCCCCAACGGGTTCCACGAAAACCCTAGATTAAGAAAATTAGCTACTCATGTTCATACGAATCAATTCTAAAATAACTTGCATAATTGAACTACAAAATAATAAATAAGAGCTATAAAAATCAATGTTTGCTTCACTGAGTAGTAATCCACAGGTTTTTCTTCACTTCAATGGCTTCCTCCTCTTCAAGTTCTGTTTTTGGGTCTATTTATATGTTTGGGATACCCTAACCATGTAGGAGACTTCTATTCAAACCGGGAAACACTTAAAACCTTCAAAACTCGGAATTGATCGGACCCGGGACCCACGCGTTAATCCCCAAACGCCCCATTATAGCCAGGCTAGGCCTGGCTTTATTGGTCTAACGCCCCACTATAGCCAGGCTAGTCCTGTAGTTATGGGTCTAACGCCCCACTATAGCCAAGCTAGGCCTGGCTTTAAGGCCAAAACGCCCCACTATAGCCCGGGTTGATCCTTTTCGACTCTTGAGCGTATTTTTGACGTATTTGCATCCATTTAGCTTGGCTTCCATCTCCAATTCACCTAAACATGAAATAGACTCCATTATGCACATAAGAAGTGTATTTTTATCATTAACGCACATAAAATGTAAGGCACATAACGTGTTAAACCATGAATTCTATCCACGCATCAGCAAACAAACAAATAAAGGCTCAAATAAGAGAGGATTTAAGTCTTAAGCATGCAGATGTTTGAAAAAATAGTTTGTTTAGGTTTTGAAAGAATTACAATCTAAGCATATAAAGGATATCCTAGGTTTATAACAATATGGATCACATCAGTACAATACCCGGTAATCACTCCTCAAAGAGGGGCTACACGTGGTATTAGCGCACCGGTCATCATATCCATATTCTACCCTTTCCCACCCCGTGAAAGTAACTAAATCGAGTGTTGGTCACGAACTCTATTGCGTGCAGTTACCCGCCCCTTCCTATCAGTCCCGGAGTAGGTTAGGACTACTATCCTAAGAGGGAGGTACTAAGAAGACCCTCGGGTTTAAAAGGTAAAATTCTAGGGCGACAGACAAAAGCATATAGGACTGCAGTTAATAGGAACGTAGAAAAATCAAGTAAAGGCTCAAGTTTACCTCCACAATTAATACAATTAGACAGCACGACTCAAACACAGTTAAGGGCAGTATTTAAATTCAGAATCCTAAAACATGGTACTTAAGGAGTTCAGAATACAGACAGATATGCAAGCCTATTTTTATTACTCAGAAAGGGGTCCTAATCAATTTACCTATTGATTTGAAACCATTTAAGCCTTGACCAACATATATAGGAAGGTAGATTCTCAGTTCACCTAAGGCTTGTCTAGGTGTGAGATAGTATGTACCAATTACCAGCATTACTTAGAGGAGAGTTGTTCAACATTGTATTACCTAGAACATGCTGGCCTACGTGTTCAGAATACAGACTTGTTATCAGTTGATTACGAGAATTGAATGAAGTTGTTTTTATCAGTAATTAGGCTAGGTGGTGCAGAATCAAAAGCCTAACAAGGTCTCTAAATGCACAAAACATTGCAGTGTTTTGACATGCTTTAAGGATATGCAAAAGTGACATGTTTATTAATTGTTTACCTAGAACATGATTTCTATGTGTAACATGGTAAGCATCATGGCACATTTTTTGTTAACACTCTCGTTTTAAGGCAAGATTTAGATTATGTTTTCAAAATGCAGAGATAGAATCACACGATAGCAGTTTTTCCATTGTTATTACTGAACAGGATTTTCCTAAGTTATATAACAGTATTGCAGTAAAGTGCTGAAACAATGTTTATAAAAATCCTAAAGAGCATGCTTTCTAATGCAGGATATGCTTTGCACATGTTAGTCCTAAACATGATTTCTCTATTGCGCACATAGGAAATGTAAACCTAATAGCATGGTTTCTACCCTTTTAGATCTATAGCATGCATAGTTACCCCTTCCCTTTTTACTATCCATTTCCCAAGAGTTGTTTACAAAATATTACAGGCCAATGAATGAATTATAGAAATAGAAAATCAAGAAGATACTCTATAGGGAGCCTTCAATTAGGCCTAGATTTCCTAAAGCCTCCAATGGCCTCATATGCCTCAGTTCCATAGACCAATCAGAGTCTAGGTGCATCAAAGTTCCCTAAGAATCTCAAGGATCCCGGGCAGTGCTTACACCTAGACTTAGTAACCAAGAATTGAACAAGTGCAGTGTGGAAGTGCCAGCCTTAGTGTGTCAGAGTTCAGAGGGAGCTCAAGGGTACCAAAGTAGTGCTCACACTGAGGGGGCAGAACTTAAGGGTCTAAGAATAAAGTGAAGTGCAGGAGGTCATTTGAAAAGAATTGAGTTAAGAAAGCATTTCTAAAAATAGTTTATTTGAAATAGGCTTACACATCAGTAACTGAGTGGCTTAGGAAAATAGTTTTGAAAAGAACAAGGGATAACCAGCACCAAATACTACACAGAACATAGAGAGACAACCACAAACAAGGAGGCAGGGATTGGGGACACATAGGTCGTACATAGAAACAGGTTTGTATACAAGTCAACATTAGAGAAGTATTAAAGTATCACAGGCATGTACAAACACCTAAACAGTCACAGACATAGTTTGTCACAAAGAGTTCATGCCAAGAACTTAATAGAAACAGATTGAGGGAGTACCAAAGAGGACAGCACATGATAAATATAGTTGCACATAGGTTTAAGAAGAGGTACAGGGTATATCATAAAGACTAAGTAACATGTGGTGCATGTTGTAGTATACTAGGAATTGAAGAAGACATAAGTGGAGCAGAATCATGTTGAAACATGCAGGGGGAGGTAGTAACATGTTGAGCATAGTATACAGACTAATTGCAAGTAGAACAACTAAACCATAAGTAGAAGCAGATTAAAAACAAGATGAATCGAAATACCCAAAGAAACATATTGTGTTGAAGCTTTAAATATAAATTCAATACGTACCAGTTGGAAGGTAACAAGTACAAAATGAATAATAGGCAAATAGAATAAGCAGTCTTGGCTTGCAGCCGACTAGTAATAGTAGCAAGTAATCTAGAGAAGAACAGTAGAGAGTATGTGTGTAAAAGAGAGAGTTGAACAGTGTGTGTGTGTTCGTGTCCGTGTTAGTGAAAGACTAGAGTTTTTATATTTGAAAAACGGGTAGTAAATTAAGGTAAGAATCATAGTAGCATGGTAATTAAGGAACTCAGAATCAATCCATCAGAAAATAGAGAAGAGCAAACAGTTGTAGCAAACAGGCAGGGTCAGCAATATCGACAGAAGGAAGCAAGAAATGAACAAACATGAATGAATACAATCACATAAGTAAGCTAAAGACTCAATAAACACAAGTATGGTAACCACGGAAACTTAACAAGAATAGAGTAGTCATGCTAACACATATAACCAAAACAAAGAAGACCTAAATTTAGGGCTTTTAACAGAGGTGAGTTGAAAAAGCACTAAGAACATAGAATCATTCGAGATATGAAGGAAAAAGTTTTAAACATAAAGAAAAGTCAATTTAAACGAGTGTAAAAGAAATTCAAAAAACCCTAACTTTATAGAAAGTAAAACGGTTTAAAGTTGATGATTTTTTAAGGAGAGGTTTGAGAATCAGTGTAGAACATAGAAAGAAACATAGTTGAATCGTAAAAAATAGCACGGATTTAAGAGATTGAACAAAAGTTAGGGTTTCAACGGAAACCCAAATAGAAACGGAAGAACCTGTTGTAAACCTCAAAGATCGTAACAAATATGGTGTGATTTTGCCCAAAATCACACCGGAGAAGCTATGAATCAACCAAAATAGAAACCCTAGACGCAAGTCGGCATGGCCCAGAGCTCTTGAAGGCCTCAGAGATGATGAGCAAGGTGAGGGGGGAACCATTGGAGGCTTGGGGTTGAAAGGTGGTCGCCAGAGATGGCCGGAGAGGGAGGCGGCGGTTGAGGTGGCTAGGGTTATGTTGAGAGAAGAGAAGAGACGAGAGCATCTGAAGGCGGCGGGGGTTTTGGAATGACATAGGGTTAGGGATCTTTTAGAATTAAAAAGGAAAGGGTTTATTTAAACCGTTGATCTGGGAGATCAACGGTCAGGATTAGATCGAGTAAATGGGTTCGGGGTTTGGGTAGGAGTTTATAGGATCTGGGTCAGTTAATTGGGTAGGAAATTGGTTTAGGAGTGGGCTCAATTTGGGCTATAATTTGAAAGCCAAATTTGGTTATGATTTAAATAGCCAATTTCCTGTTTTGATTTTAATAAAATAATACATAATTTTTTTGAGGATAATTTTCTACATCAAAATGATTAAAAATATATAATTATCATTTTAAAAATATAGAGGCCAATTTTACATGTATAAGATATAATTATACATTAAAATGGGCTAATATTGCAACTATATGTAATTTAGCTTGAAAAATGCCAAATGTAATTATAAAAATGCATAAAAATTATATTAATTACATTTTGGCATAAGTATAGAAGTTGAATGAATAAATCATCATAACAATAATTTTGGAAATAATTATTGGATTTTATGAATAAAAAAGGGAGAAAATAAATCAATTTAAACCCTTAAAATTATGGGGAAAATTATAAAAACCTTGTGTATGCTTATATATGCATATTTATGTTATTTTGAATATATATATGCATATTAAAAAATATATAGAAAAATTGGGTATCAACACACGTTGTCTTCGTACTCATACTACACTTGCTGTAAATTTTGTTGTACATGCACATGTATGTTCAGCGGCTATGATGATCCAAAGGGTCATCTTATGATTTAAGACTCTATTCCGCCCTCGTTAGCCTTAAAAACTTATTTTTACTCACCTCGATTTGCGTGCACAGTCCAGGCGTAAATCCGAAAAGTCTTTATGTGGAAATTTATGAAATAATAATTTTTGGGATTTAAAGTAGTTTTTTGTTGATTTTGGTCAACGTTTTGAGTAGACGGACCTGGACCCATGTTCCTACGGTCTCGGAAGGTCTATGGTAAAATATGGGATTTGAGCGTATGCCCGGAATCGAATTCTGAGGTCCCTAGCTCGAGAAATAATTTTTTGATGAAAAATTGTAAGGCTGAAATTCTAAGGATTTAAAGAAATTTATTAATGTTTAATCTCGTTGGTATCGGGCCTGTATTTTGACTCTGGAGCCCGGTACAGGTTCATTATAAAGTTTAAGTCATGTTTGTGAAATTTGGTAGAAATCGGAGTTGAATCGATGCGATTCCGACGTCCGGTTGAGAAGATAGTAATTTTGAAATGTTATTGAGAAATTCATGAGTTTTGGTGCTAAATCCATAGTTTTAAGTGTTATTTTTGTAATTTGATCGCACGAGCAAGTCCGTATGATATTTTTAGACTTGCGTGCATGTTTGGTTTGGAGCCCCGAGGGCTCGGGTGAGCTCCGAGTAGGCTACGGGGTGTTTAGGACTTAGGAAAATTTTGTTGGTGTAGAACTACCTCATGCATGCCTCTGATCTCGCAATTGTGAGATCAGGCATCACAAATGTGATCATAGCAGGCTTCGCAATTGCCAAGATTTTATCGCAATTGCAATCATAAGCTAGGCCAGCATTTCTCGCAATTGCGAAGGGAGTCGGGGACACTCAGGTTCGCAAATGCGAACACTGACTCGCATTTGTGAGGAATAGTGGTCGCAAATGCGACACTTTCCTTGCATTTGCGAAGGCAACAGAGTTGCGAAGGGAATCGCAATTGTGATTGTTTCTTTGCATTTGCGAAGCTCAGGTTGCAATTGCGACATCTGCAGCTGAGTAAAAGGGACTTAGACGGGATTTTTCATTCACTCTCTCATTTTTCAAAACCAAAACTTCAAGAGGCGATTTTCCAAAGACCAAATCTTCCCCAAATCATAGGTAAGTGATTCTTAACTCTTTTCTTTCAATCCTTTACTTCCTTTAGCAAGATTTCAACCTAGAATCTAGGATTTTTATGGTGAAATTGGGAATTTTGGGTAGAAAACTAGGGATTTCGAAATTTGGGGATTTAGACCTCATATTGAGGTCGGATTCCAAAACTAATTGTATATCCGGGCTCGGGGATGAATGGGTAATCAAATTTTGGTCCAAATTTTGGGTTAGGACCAAGCGGGCCTTGTTGTTGACTCCATAGTTATCGGAGATGATTCCTAAGGCTTATGTTGAATCATTTGGTTGGAAATTTGCTAGATGTTGTGGACTCGGAGGCTAATTGAAACGCAAACATGTGATTGAGCATTAAGTGATATTGGGAGCAAGGAAAGTATTGTGTCTAACTTTGGCTTGAGGGAATAGGTATTGTGTTATTATTTGCTACGTGTTTTGTTGTTGAATACGATGTATAGGTGAGGCGACGAGCACCTACGCGTTGTGGTCGAGTCATAGCATGCGAGTGAAATTCCATTCTTGCAATTTTTTTAGTCTTAAATCCTATTATCCATGATTATTGTTGTTATTGAAATGTTGGGAGGTTATATTCGGTTCCACCGAAGTTTGATAAATTTGTAAATATTGATTGAAGTTGAGATGTTAAATTGTGAAATTAATCATTGATGAAATATTGGATTCTTTGTGAAACTTATCTCTATCCGTTGTTATTGATTCTGTGAATTGTGAGGAAGAGTGTAAAGCACGAAGGGTGATGTGGTGCATGATTTATTTATATTCTGAGGAAGAGTGTAAAGCACGAAGGGTGATGTCGTGCATGATTTATTCATATTGTGAGGAAGAGTGTAAAGCACGAAAGGTGATGTCGTGCCATGATATGAGAGTGATAAAGCACGAAGGGTGATGTCGTGTATATTATGTGAGGTTTAATGCACGAAGGGTGATGTCGTGCCATATTTTTCATATGTTGAGGTTGAGAGTAAAAGCACGAAGAGTTATACCGTGCAACCTCCTTTACTGTTTTTACTTGTTTATTAGGCATATTGATTAATTTTGTCTTGTCTCGGTTCCTTATTTCTTATATTGTGATTCCCCCTTTGCATGTCCCATTTCCATTATTTCTGCTTTATTTATATGTTTATCATTGTTACCATTACCATGATTATAATGTTCAGGTTTTATGTGGTGTCTTGTCCTAGCCTCGTCACTACTTCGCCGAGGTTAGGCTCAACACTTACCAATACATGGGGTCGGTTGTACTGATACTGCACTTTGCACTTTCTGTGCAGATCCAAGTATCGGTCCGAGCTGATTCTGATTCGTACCTGACTTCACCACAGGAGACCCGAGGTAGATCTGCCGACATCCGCAGATTCCTGGAGTCCCTTCCTTTATACTCATTCACTATTTATTTAGTTCACAAATAGTTTTACATTTTTCTTTCAGCCAAATACTTGTAGTGAATTCTTAGTAGTACGTGAGTTGTGACTCCAGACCCTGGGTAGCTAGACTTACAGCTTTCACATGCGCAGAATTACTATACAAGCTCTGTTTATTACTTTAATCATTATGTGTTGAGTTGTGGTGGTTCTCAGTATTTTTGTAAGATTATTATGTTTCAAACTTTTAATGTTGGCTTGCCTAGCAAGTGCAGCGTTAGGCGCCATCATGGTCCTGACGGTGGGAATTCGGGTCATGACAAGGTGGTATCGGAGAAATAGGTTGCCTAGGTCTCACAATTCATGGACAAGCTTAGTAGAGTCTGGGGGATAGGTACGGAGACATTTGTACTTATCTCCCAGAGGCTATAAAGTTAGGAACAAGTTCACTTTTATTCAACTCTATCGTGCGATTCTTATTGTCTTAATACTGATTGAACTCTTCTATTCTTATTCT
This sequence comes from Nicotiana knightiana, assembly GCA_005239525.1. NCBI lineage: Eukaryota > Viridiplantae > Streptophyta > Magnoliopsida > Solanales > Solanaceae > Nicotiana > Nicotiana knightiana. The sequence goes on from MDKJ01006983.1 coordinate 7,913, forward strand.
CTCGTAGATGGCGAGAACACGTATCGTTTCTTCTGCTGATCAGCAACCGGATCATCCAGCAAAAGCTCCTACAAGGGGTAGAGGTCGAGGCCATGCTAGAGGCCGAGGTAGGGGCAGGGCTCAGCCCAGGGCCCAAGCAGCAGCTCTAGCTGCAGAGCCTTAGATAGAGATCAGTGAGGAGGCTCCAGCTCAGGTCCCAGAGGGGTTTATTGCTACCCCGGTGCTTCAGGATGCTTTGGTCCGACTAATGGGCCTTATGGAGAGTGTAGCCCAGACTGGCGCATTCCCTATGGCAGCAGCCGTATCTCAGGCTGGAGGAGGAGCCCAAACTCTGGAGCAGATGGCTCCCCAGTTTCAGACCCCAGCAACTCATCCAGTTGGGGTAGTTCAGCCAGTTGCTGCAGCACTGCCCGGTGATGGGATAGCTATGTCCTCCGAGGCTTTGTTGAGATTGGATAGGTTTACCAAGATTTTCCCAGTCCATTTCAGCGGTGCCACTTCAGAGGATCCCCAGGAGTACCTTGATAGCTGCCATGAGGTTTTTCGGAACATGGGTATATTAGAGACTAATGGGGTCGACTTTGCTGCTTTCCAGATGACTGGTTCCGCCAAGAAATGGTGGAGAGACTATTTGTTGACTAGACCAGCTGGGTCGCCTGCTCTTACTTGGGATCATTTCTCACATCTCTTCTTGGAGAAGTTTCTACCTATCACTACTAGTGAGGAGCTCCGATGTCAGTTCGAGCATCTCCAGTGGGGCAGCATAACTGTTACTCAGTATGAGACTGGTTTCGTGGATTTGGCCCGTCATGCTGTTCTTTTGCTCCTCACAGAGAGAGAGAGAGATAGGGTGAGGAGATTTATTAAGGGTCTTGCTCAGCCTATCAGATTGCAGATGGCTAAGGAGACGGGGAGAGAGATCTCTTTCCAGGATGCGACCAATGTAGCCCGACGAGTTGAGATGATTCTTTGATTGGGAGGTCAGGGGTCAAACAAGAGACCTCGCCATTCTGGTGGATTCAGTGGTACCTCATCTGGAGGCGGTGGTACTTATGGTAGATTCCATCCTTTTAGGCCATTTCATTCAGCACTTCAGGTATCCCACAGTGCCCGTCGTGGCCCTTACATGCCTTATTCTGATCAGCATGCTCCTATCAGTGCACCTCCTCTTTAGAGTTATCAAGGTGGTTATTCAGGTTGACAGGGTCAGTTTTTCGTCCAGTAGTCTTAGCAGCCGAAGTCATGTTATACTTGTGGTCACCCGAGCTAGATCCCTAGGTATTGCCCTCGCGCGTCGAGCAGTTCATAGTACCAAGGTTCTCGTGCCATATTTCCGGCACCAACTGCCGCACCACCTGGCCAGTTAACCAGGGGTAGGGGTCAGGTAGCCAGAGTTAGGGTCCAGATTGTTAGAGGTGGAGGTCAGACCGCTAGAGATGGAGGCCCACCAGTCAGAGGTCTTCCCAAAGACATGGTTCAGGGTGGTGGGGCCCTGCCCCGATGTTATGCATTTCCAGCCATACCTGAGGCGGAGTCCTTGGATGTTGTTATCACAGGTACTATTTCAGTTTGTAGTAGAGATGCTTCAGTTCTGTTTGATCCGGGGTCTACGTACTCCTCTGTGTCATCTTATTTTGCTTCATATTTGGTTGTGCCCCGTGATTCTTTGAGCACCCATGTATATGTGTCCACGTCTGTGGGGGATGCTATTGTCATAGATCGTGTATATCGCTCATGTGTAGTTGTTATTGGGGGTCTTGAGACCAGCATAGACCTTTTGCTCCTGGATATGGTTGATTTTGATGTCATATTGGGCATGGATTGGTTGTCACCTTATTATTCTATCTTGGACTGTCATGCCAAATCAGTGAAATTAGCCTTGCCGGGGTTGCCTCGATTAGTGTAGAGAGGGACTCCTGGTCATTCCTCTAGTAGGTTTATTTCTTATATGAAGGCTCGGCGCATGGTTGAGATGGGGTGTTCGGCCTATTTGGCTCACGTTCACTATTCTAGTGCTGAGGGTTCTTCTATGGATTCGGTACCTGTTGTTCGTGAGTTTCCCGAGGTGTTTCCTCCTGACCTGTCGGGGATGCCATCCGACAGGGATATTAAATTTTGGACTGATGTGGCTCCGGGCACTCAGCCCATTTCTATTCCTCTATACCGGATGTCCCCACCAGAGTTAAAAGAATTGAAGGAACAATTGCAGGATCTGCTTGATAAGGACTTCATTAGACCTAGTGTATCGCCCTGGGGTCCACCGGTGTTGTTCGTGAAGAAGAATTATGGATCTATGAGGATGTGTATAGATTATCGGCAGTTGAACAAAGTCACTATCAAGAACAGATATTTGTTGTCGAGGATTAATGATTTGTTTGATCAGCTTCAGGGTGCCAAGGTGTTTTCAAATATTTATTTGAGATCGGGCTATCATCAGTTGAAGATTAAGGCATTTGATGTCCCTAAGACAGCTTTTCGGACGAGGTATGGGCACTATGAGTTTCTGGTGATGTCCTTTGGGTTGACTAATGCCCCAGCAGCATTCATGGACTTCATGAACCGAGTGTTCAAGCCTTATATGGATTCCTTCGTGATTGTCTTTATTGATGACATTTTGATATACTCCCGCAGTCGGGAGGAGCATGAGCAGCACCTCTGGATAGCGCTCCAGACTTTGAGGGACAGTCAGTTGTATGCTAAATTTTTGAAGTGCGAGTTTTGGTTGGATTCAGTCGCTTTCTTAGGTCACGTCGTATCAGCAGAGGGTATTCAGGTAGATCATAAGAAGATTTAGGCAGTCAAGAACTAGCCTAGACCCACTTCAGCCACGGAGATCAGGAGCTTCTTGGGTTTGGCGGGTTATTATCGTCGGTTTGTGGAGGAGTTTTCATCTATAGAAGCCCCGATGACCAGGTTGACCCAGAAGGGTGCCCCATTCAGATGGTCGGACGAGTGTGAGGCGAGCTTTCAAAATCTCAAGACAGCATTAAATTCATCACCAGTATTGGTATTGCCATCAGGTTCAAGATCTTTCACGGTATATTGTGATGCCTCCTGCGTGGGGGGAGGGCAGGGTGATTGCATATGCATCTCGATAGTTGAAAGTTCACGAGAATAATTACCATGTCCATGATTTAGAGTTGGCAGCCATTGTTCACGCATTGAAGATTTGGAGGCACTATCTTTACGGTGTGCCATGTGAGGTTTTCATGGATCATCGCAGCCTTCAGTATTTGTTCAAGCAAAAGGATCTCAATTTGAGACAGAGGAGATGGTTAGAGCTATTGAACGACTATGATGTCATTATATTGTATCATTAGGGAAAGGCCAACGTGGTGGCTGACGCATTGAGTACTAGCAGTGTTCTAGCTTATACAGTCGCTCGGTCTTCCTTGTTTGAGCATATCAGAGATCGGCAGTATGATGACCCTCACTTGATGGTCCTTAGGGACACAGTTCGGCATGGTGATTCCAAGCAGGTTACGGTTGGAGATGACGGTGTTTTGAGGATTCAGGTTCGTGTATGTGTGCCTAATGTTGATGGGCTTCGTGAGTTGATCCTTGAGGAGGCTCACAGTTCTCGGTATTCTATTCACTCGGGTGCTGCCAATATGTACCAAGACCTATGACAGCATTATTGGTGGCGGAGGATGAAGAAGGATATAGTTGCTTATGTAGCTCGGTGCTTGAATTGTCAACAGGTGAAGTATGAGCACCAGAGACCCGGTGGTTTGCTTCAGCAGGTAGAGATTCCTGAGTGGAAGTGGGAGCGTATCACTATGGACTTTGTTGTCAGACTCCCACGGACTCAGAGGAAGTTCGACGGCGCTTGGGTTATTATGGATAGGCTGACTAAATCAGCACATTTCATTCTGGTGGAAACTACTTATTCTTCGGAGCGGTTGGCAGAGATTTACATTCGAGAGATTGTCCATCTTCATGGTGTGCCCGTGTCTATCATTTCTGATTGAGGTATGCAGTTTACCTCGCACTTTTGGAGGTACGTTCAGCGTGAGTTGGGTATGCGGGTTGATCTAAGCAAAACATTTCATCCTCAGACGGACAGGTAGTCCGAGCATACTATTCAGATTTTAGAGGATATTCTCCGCGCTTGTGTTATAGACTACGAAGGATTGTGGGACCAGTTCTTTCCCCTCACAGAGTTCGTCTACAATAACAGCTACCAGTCGAGAATTTAGATGGCTCCCTATGAGGCATTATATGGTAGACGATGCAGGTCGCCAGTTGGGTGGTTTGAGTCGGGAGAGGCTCGGTTGTTAGGTACAGAATTAGTACAGGAGGCCTTGGACAAGGTCAAAGTTATACAGGATCGGCTTCGTACAGCTCAGTCTAGAAAAAAGAGTTATGCTGACCGTAGGGTTCGTGATGTGGCATTCATGGTTGGGGAGAAGGTATTGCTTCGGGTATCACCCATGAAGGGTGTCATGAGATTTTGGAAGACGGGCAAGTTGAGCCCTAGATATATCGGTCCATTTGAGATCCTCGAGAGAGTGGGGGAGGTAGCTTATAGACTTGCGTTTCCTCCGGGGTTATCCTCAGTTCCTCCGGTATTCCATGTGTCCATGCTTCGGAAATATCATGATGACCCATCCCACGTGTTAGATTTCAGCTCTGTCTAGTTGGACAAGGATTTAACTTATGAGAAGGAGTCGGTAGTCATTCTAGACTGGCAGGTTTGTTAGTTGAGGTTGAAGAGTTATCCTTCAGTTCGAGTGCAGTGGAGAGGTCAACCTGTTGAGGCAGCTACTTGGGAGTCTGAGTCGGACATGCGGAGTAGATATCCCCACTTGTTCGCCAGTTCAGGTACTTTTCTATGTCCATTCGAAGACGAACGTTTGTTTTAGAGGTGGAGATTGTGACGACCCAAAGGGTCATCTTGTCATTTAAGACTCTATTCCACGCTCGTTAGCCTTAAAACCTTATTTTTACTCACCTCAATTTGCGTGCGCAGTCCGGGCATAAATTCGAAAAGCCTTTATGTGAAAATTTATGAAATAATAATTTTTGGGATTTAAAAGTGGTTTTTAGTTGACTTTGGTCAATGTTTTGAGTAAACGGACCCGGACCCGTGTTTCGACAGTCCTGAAAGGTCCGTAGTAAAATATAGGAATTGGGCGTATGCCCGGAATTGAATTGCGAAGTCTCTAGCTCGAGAAATGAATTTTGGATGAAAAATTGTAAGACTGAAATTCTAAGGATTTAAAGAAATTTATTAATGTTTAATCTCGTTGGTATCGGGCTCGTATTTTGGTTCCGGAGCCCGGTACATGTTCATCATAATATTTAAGTCATGTATGTGAAATTTGGTAGAAATCGGAGTTGAATCAACGTGATCCGGACGTCCGATTGAGAAGATAGTAATTTTGAAATGTTATTTAGAAATTCATGAGTTTTGGTGCCAAATCTGTAGTTTTAGGTGTTATTTTTGTAATTTGATTGCACGAGCAAGTCTGTATGATGTTTTCAGACTTGCGTGCATGTTTGGTTTGGAGCCTCAAGGGCTCGGGTGAATTTCGGGTAGTCTACGGGGTGTTTAGGCCTTAGGAAAATTTTTCTGGTGTAGAACTACCTGATGCAGGCCTCTGATCTCGCAATTATGAGATCAGATATCACAAATGCGATCATAGCAGGCTTTACAATAGCCAAGATTTTATCGCAGTTGCGATCATAAGCTAGTCCAGCATTTCTCGCATTTGCGAGGTTACCTTCACAATTGCGAAGGGAGTCTCGGAAGCTCAGGTTCACAAATGCGAACATCACTCGCATTTGCGAGGAAAGGTGGTAGAAAATGCGACACTTTCCTCGCATTTGCGAAGGAAGCAGAGTTGTGAAGGGAATCGCAATTGCGATTGTTTCTTCGCATTTGCGAAGCTCAGGTCGCAATTGCGACATCTGCTGCTGAGTAAAAGGAACTTAGACTGGATTTTTCATTCACTCTCCCATTTTTCAAAACCTAAACTTCAAGAGGCGATTTTTCAAAGATCAGATCTTCCCCAAATCATAGGTAAGTGATTGTTAACTCTTTTCTTTCAATTCTTTACTTCCTTTAGCAAGATTTCAACCTAGAATCTAGGATTTTTATGGTGAAATTGGGAATTTTGGGTAGAAAACTAAGGATCTCAAAATTTGGGGATTTAGACCTCAAATTGAGGTGGGATTTCAAAACCAATTGCATATCCGAGCTCGGGGGTGAATGGGTAATCGAGTTTTGGTCCGAATTTCGGGTTTGGACCATGCGGGCCCGGGTGTTGACTTTTTCAAATATGAACTAAATTGAACCGTAGTTATCGGGGATGATTCCTAAGACTTATGTTGAATCATTTGGTTGGAAATTTGCTAGATATTGTGGACTCGGAGGCTAATTTGAAAGGCAAAGCCATGATTAAGTGTTAAATGATATTGGGATCGAGGTAAGTATTGTGTCTAACTTTGGCTTGAGGGAATAGGTATTGTATGATTATTTTCTACGTTTTTTGTTGTTGAATACGATGTATAGGTGAAGTGACGAGCACCTACGTGTTGTGGTCGATTTATAGCATGTGAGTGAAATTTCATTCTTGCAAATTTTGTAGTCTTAAATCCTATTATCCATGCTTATTGTTGTTATTGAAATGTTGGGAGAGTTATATCCGGTTCCACCGAAGTTTGATAAACTTGTAAATATTGATTGAAGTTGAGATGTTAAATTGTGAAATTAATCATTGATGAAATATTGGATTCTTTGTGAAACCTCTCTATCCGTTGTTATTGATTTTGTGAATTGTAAGGAAGATTGTAAAGCACGAAGGGTGATGTTATGCATAATTTATTTATATTCTGAGGAAGAGTGTAAAGTGTAATGACCCGACCAGTTATTTTTCTTTCTAGAACCCTGTGCCCTTAAATAAGACTTCCTGTATTTGGTTTTATTGATTTATGACTTACGGGGATGGTTGGTTCGGGAATTGGAAGAGTTTGGGTTGGAATTGGAACACTTAGTTCCTTAAGGTTGGCCTTAAAGGCCAAGTTTGACTTCGGTCAACATTTTTATTAAACGACCTCAGAATCGGGATTTGAAGATTCCAATAGGTTTGTACGATGATTTCAGACCTGGGCGTATGTTCGGAATGGGTTTTGGATGACCCGGGGGTGTTTCGGCGCCAAATATTGAAATATGATTCTTGAAGTTTAAAAATTGAGGTTTGGAACGTGTTTTAGTGATGTCGAGGTCCGAATGGAAATCTGAGACCGGGAATAGTTTTGTACTGTCATTTATGACTTGCTCGCATAATTTGGTGTCGTTCTGAGTAGTATAGGTATGTTTCGGCGTGTTGGAAGTGAAATTAAGAACTTATAGTTCATAAATTGAATCTAGTTGGTTTTGGGGTATGATTCTTAGATTTAATGTCATTTTGGGCGTTTCGGAGGTTCGAGCAAGTCTGTTTTATGATTTAGAACTTGTTGGTATATTCGAAAGGGACCTCGGGGGCCCGGGATGTCATTCGTACGTCGCGCGAGGCGAGTTCCATCTCAAAGAGAGCAGCTGGTGCACCAGATCTGGTGCGACCGCACCTGGGATTGACCAGCCGCAGGTGCGTGACCAGAGATGCGGTCAAAGCCTCGCAGATTCGACCATCGAGGGGATGCCCAGTATCCGCAGATGCGATGCCTTCTTCGCAGAAGCGGATCTGCAGGTGCGGGACCCCTTCCACAGGTGCGGGACCCCTTCCGCAGGTGCGATCCATGCCAGCCCCTCCCTTTTCCGCAGATGCGGACCTTTATCTGCAGAAGCGAGACCGCAGATGCGGTCCACTCGCCACAGGTGCGAAATCACTAGACGCAGTGATGTCGTTTTAAATTGAGACATAGGCTCATTTGAGGGCATCTGTCACAACCTTGGGCGATTTAGGAGCTCCCACAACAGATATTTCACCATAGCACCTTGAGGTAATGTATTTCCTACTTAATGTAAGTTTATTACTTAGTCTTTGGGTACATTAACACCCAAAGATTTGTGAAAATTATGGGTTTAGGGTAAAACCTAGGGTTTTGATAAAAATAGGATTTAACCACGAAATTTGTTATGGAATCTAGTAAAAATCACATATTATTGATCCTTAGGTTATAGGTAACAACTTTCTTTAAGACTTTCCGAAATACGAGCATGTGGGCCTGGGGGTGAATTTTAGGAATCTTACAAATTGGCTTGGGTAATCACTTAAATGGTAGAATTATAAACTTTCGAGCATAGATTGACTAGTTTATGTAATGTTTGGCTAGTTTTGAGTTGTTGGGCGTCAAATTTGGAGGTTTGAGTAAATTCTTGAATCGAGAAGTTGGATTTATACGAGGTAAGTCTCCTTTCTAACCTTGTAAGAGGGAATTTTCCTCATAGGAGAAATAATTTATTATGTGAACAACTATGGGGGACTACGTACGTACTAGGTGACGAGGGTCCGTGCGTAGTGACTATTCTTGCCATGTCTGGGTAGTTTAGGCTTACACCATGCCTTGTGAACATTGCTAATTGATTTATATGCGTGGTCATCATTGAGTGGAAGTTTACATCAATATCTTAAGAATTTAAAGGTTACAAGTAAGTCATTAATTTGAAAAATGAATTGAGAAGAATGTGTTATGTTTATGTGAAACCGCTTCACAATTATATTCCGCGAGCGGTTGATTTCCTCCACTACTCTCATGGGACGGGCAGTTTGCCTCGGCAGGTTAATAGATGCATCTATGGTTCGCGCCGTTTGACCCTTCGGCAGTGCACTTTTACTTTTCTGTTGGTTCGGGTTGTACGTCCTCTCCATATTATGCGCATGTTAATTTGCTTGGTATTTTCCTATGATTGTCAAACCGTTAAAAAGGCCTTGAAGAATAAAATTGTAATCTGTTTAATAGGAGTTGGCACCTAAATGCACCTGTGGAAATATTTATCATTTCTTGTCCTTATTGTTATTTATCTTTGATATTCATGCTTAGCCGTATAATTAAATAAATTGTTTGGCCCTAGTGAGTGTCAAGTCGACCTCTCGTCACTACCTCTTCGAGATTAGACTGGATACTTACTAGGTACATAATCTTTATGTACTCATGCTATGCTTCTGTACTTAATTGTACAGGTTCTGAGGCAGGTACATCTGGTTATCAGTCCAGAGCACGTTCTTGACTCCTCGAGATTAGAGATTCCACGGTGAGCTGTTTTCCCTGGGTACCGTTCAGCAGCACGTTGGAGTCTTTCTCTTTTGTTACCCTGTCTAGGCATATTCTTTTGATTTCCCTCTACTAAATGCATGTATACTTGTGACACCAGTTCCTGGAACACACATTGGTAGACTATTCTTTGGGAATATAATTATTTAAATTTAACTTCTTGATCATTGCAAGTAAATTTTCTTCGATATTTATCATTTTCTCAAGCATTGTGACAAAATTTGAGTATTGTTAATAAAGTTTTATAAAATTAAATGGAATTCACTAGACTAATAAGGTTGGCTTGCCTAACATCGGCGTTCGGCGCTATCGCGACCTTGATTAGGATTTGGGTCGTGACAACATGGTATCAGAGCTCTAGGTTCACGTAGGTATCACAACTAACGGGCAAACCCAATAGAGTATTGTGGATCGGCACGGCGACGTCTATATTTATCTTCGGGAGGCTATAGGGTGTTAGGAAATCTCTCTTTATTCACCTTCTGTCGTGCAGTTGATAGTATATTAAATCTCACTCTTCTATTCTCTCACAGATGGTAAGGACGTGTACGGATGACGTTTTGGACCCGGGAGGAGCCGCTCCCCCCATTGCTAGAGGTCGAGTAGAGGCTGGGGGAGGGCACCGGCCCGAGGTAGGGGACGAGGGCGTCCTAGGGCTTCCCCAGTTGCACCACCAGCGGATCCGGCAGAGGATCCCATCGTTGAGGAGCAGGGCGAGGTGCTCGTAGCAGATCCTGACCCGGTGGATTTCATGACAGCATCGAGCTTTCAGGAGGTCATGGGCCGTATGATGCGGTTCATGGACACTATGACCTAGGCTGGTTTATTTCCGGCGGACCCGGCCACTTCTAGGCGGGAAGGGGAGCACAGAATCCTACTACCCAGGCCCCAGGACATGCAGTTGCGTTTTATCAGACTCCGGGTACCCTACTCATGGGCGGAGCCCAGCCAGTTGCAGCAGTAGCGCCTGAGCCCCGACCAGCTGCGGACGGTGATCCGCAGAAGTTATTGGACAGATGGACTAGACTTCACCCTCCTGTCTTCGAGGGAGAGCGTCATGAGGATGCTCAAGATTTTTTTGATAGGTGTAGGGACAAACTGCACAACATGAGGATACTAAAGTCTCATGGGGTTGACTTCACCACTTTCAGCCTAGAGGGCAGGGCCTGCAGATGGTGGCAGTCTTATGTTCTTGGCAGGCCAGTGGATTCTCACCCATCACCTATGAGCACTTCACTCAGTTATTTATGGACAGGTATATCCCACCCTCTGAGAGGGAAGAGCCACGGTACCAGTTCGAGCAGCTTGAGTAGGGTCAGATGTCAGTGACCGACTACGAGGCGAGGTTTTCTGAGTTGTCTCGTCACGTACTTATGATACTTCCTACTGATGCAGAGAGAGTGCTGAGATTTGTAGCAGGTTTGCACTCGAGTATTAGGGCCAACATGGCTCGAGAGGTGGAGATGGGGACTCTTTATCATCTAGTAGTGAAGATCACCCGCAGGATTGAGGGTTATCGTCTAAGGGGCAGAGAGCAGGGGCAGCAGGATAAGAGAGCTCGGTTTTTTGGAGATTTTAGAGGTGCTCCGGTTAGGGGAAGAGGTCAGTTTGGGAGGGTCCAGCCCAGCAGGCCTCCATATTCGGCACCACCACCACCTCCTCGAGGCGCTCCAGTGAGGCCTTATCTCAGTGCCATGTCGGAGGGTTCTTATCATCCACCAGTTATTCATGGATCTTCCAGCGGGTATTATGGTTATTAGGGTTCTTCCTGCGCCTATTGCAGTGCCATGCCAGAGAGTTTATACCGTCCCACAGCCATTCAGGGTTCCTCCGGTGGGTATTCCGACCACCAGGCCAGTCTTCGGGGCAGCAGTCTATGGTGCTGAGAGGTTGTTACGAGTGTGGGGATCCAGGTCACATGAAGAGGTTTTTCCCCAGGCTTCGGGGCAAGGCAATGCAACACGGCCATCATCCTATGATTTCAGCACCAGCAGTCCAGCCACCTAGAGGTGGAGGACAGGTGGGTACAGGTCGTCCTAGAGGTGGAGGCCAGACAGGGGGAGCTCATCCAGCTGCTATTCAGTCAGGTAGAGGCCAGCCAGCTGGTGCTCCAGCTAGATTCTATGTTTTTCCGGCCAGAACAGATACATTCGCCTCAGACGCCATTATCACAGTTATCATCTCCGTCTGTGGTATGGAGGCTTCAGTATTATTTGACCCAGGGTCTACCTATGCATATGTATCACCTCTATTTGCTCATTTCATGGGTATTCCTCGTGAGTCTTTGGGTACTCCTATTTATGTGTCCACTCATGTGGACAATTATGTGGTTGTGGACCGGATCTATCGATCATGTGTGGTCACATTCTGTGGGTTCGAGACTAGAGCGGACCTCTTGTTACTTGATATGAACGACTTTGAGGTCATCTTGGGCATGGATTGGTTATCTCCGTACCACGCCATCTTAGATTGCTATGCCTAGACTGTTACATTAGCCATACCTGAGTTGCCGAGATTGGAGTGGAGAGGTTCCTCAGTTAGTGCAGCCAGTCGGGTTATTTCTTTTCTGAAGGCTAGACGTATGGTCGAGAAGGGTTTCTTGGCTTATCTCACTTATGTGGGGGACACCACCGTAGAGTCTCCGATGATTGATTCAGTGCCAGTGGTTCGGGAATTTATCGATGTGTTTCCTTCAGACACAAGCATGCCACCAGATCGTTATATTGATTTTTGCATTGACTTAGCTCCAGGAACCCAGCCCATATCTATTTCACCATACCGTATGGCTCTGAAAGAATTAAAAGAATTGAAAGAACAGCTCGAGGATCTGCTAGCTAAGGGGTTTGTCAGACCGGGTGTATCGCCTTGGGGTGCTCCACTGTTATTCGTGAAGAAGAAGGATGGGACTATGTGGATGTGTATTGACTACCGCTAGTTGAACAAAGTTACCATCAAGAACAAGTACCCGTTGCCGCGCATCGATGATTTGTTTGACCAGTTACAGGGTTCTAGGGTGTTTTTTAAGATCGACCTGAGATCAGGGTATCATCAGTTGAGGATTCGGGACTCAGATGTTCTGAAGACTGCCTTTTGTACTAGATATGGTCACTATGAGTTCCTAATGATGTTCTTTGGCTTGAATAATGCCACAGCAACATTTATGGACTTGATGAACCGGGTGTTCAGGCCTTATATTGATTCCTTTGTCATTGTCTTCACTGATGACATCTTGATCTACTCACGTAGCCTGGGGGAGCACGAGCATCATTTGAGAGTAGTGATCCAGACCTTGCGGGAACAGAAGTTGTATGCTAAGTTCTCCAAGTGTGAGTTTTGGTTAGATTCGGTAGCATTCTTGGGTCATGTGGTGTCCGGAGAAGGTATCAAGGTGGATCCTAAGAAGATTGAGGCAGTTTAGAGTTGGCCACGCCCTACTTCAGCGACCGAGATCAGGAGTTTCTTGGGGTTGGCAGGTTATTATCGTCGGTTTATGAAGGGCTTTTCATCCATTGCAGCCCCTCTGACTGGTTGACCCAGAAGGGTGCCCGGTTCCGATGGTCCGACGAGTGAGAGGCGAGCTTTCAGAAGCTCAAGACAGCTTTGACCATAGCATCAGTTCTAGTGTTGCCTTCCGGTTCAGAGATGTATACAGTTTATTACGACGCTTCACACGTTGGCTTAGGATGTGTATTGATGCAGGAAGGATGAGTTATTGCATATACTTCACGTCAGTTGAAGATTCATGAGAAGAACTACCCCGTGCATGATTTGGAGTTGGCAGCGATTGTTCATGTTCTTAAGATTTGGAGGCATCACTTACATGGAGTGTCTTGTGAGGTTTATACAGACCACCGTAGCTTACAACACTTGTTCAAGCAAAGGGACCTTAATTTGAGGCAGAGTAGGTGGCTTGAGTTACTGAAGGATTATGATATCACCATTCTTTATCATCCCAGAAAGGCGAATATGGTTACAGACTCCTTAAGCAGGAAGGCGGAGAGTATGGGTAGCTTGGCATTCATTTCAGCGGAGGAGAGGCCACTAGCCCTGGACATTCAGTCCTTGGCTAACAGACTTGTGAGGTTGGACATTTCAGAGCCCGCCGAGTTCTTGCGTGTGTTGTTGCTCAGTCGTCATTATTGGGACAGATCAAGGCTCGGCAGTTTAACGATCCGCACTTGGCAGTTCTTAGAGAGACGGTACTACAGGGTGGTACCAAGGAGGTTTCTATTGGAGAGGATAGTGTCCTGCGACTTCAGGGTCGCCTATGTGTTCCTAATGTTGATGGACTGAGGGAGAGGATTCTAGAGGAGGCACACAGTTCATGGTATTCTATTCATCCAGGTGCTACGAAGATGTATCGTGACCTGAGGCAGCACTACTGGTGGCGGCGGATGAAGAAAGACATAGTGGAGTATGTGGCTAGATGCCTAAATTTCCAGAGGCCAGGAGGCCTACTCCAGCAGATGCCTATACCTGAGTGGAAATGGGAGCGCATCACTATGGACTTTGTAGTTGGGTTGCCATGGACCTTGCGGAAGTTTGATGCGATTTGGGTTATTGTAGACAGGTTGACCAAGTCATCACATTTCATTCCAGTAGCTACTTCTTATACTTCAGAGAGGTTGGCTCAGATCTACATTCGGGAGATAGTCCGGTTGCACGGTGTGCCTGTGTCCATCATATCAGATAGAGGTCCTCAGTTCACCTCGCACTTCTGGAGAGCCGTACAGAGTGAGTTGGGCACCCATGTAGAGCTCAGCACAGCATTTCATCCTCAGGCCGACGGGCAGTCAGAGCGGACAGTTCAGATATTTGAGGACATGCTTAGGGTATGTGTTATTGACTTTGGAGGGTAGTGGGATCAGTTTTTTCCCTTGGCCGAGTTTGCGTACAACAACAGCTACCAGTCCAGCATTGAGATGGTCTCATTTGAGGTTCTATATGGTCGGCGATGTCGTTCTCCCATCGGGTGGTTTGAGCCTGGAGAGGCTAAGCTATATGGCACTGACTTGGTAAAGGATGCCTTGGAAAGCGTAAAGTTGATTCAGGAGAGGCTTCGCACGGCACAGTCCAGACAGAAGAGTTACACGGATTAGAAGGCGCGTGATGTATCATTCATGGTCGGCAAGAAGGTTCTCTTGAAAGTATCGTCGATGAAGGGTATCATGAGGTTCAGGAAGAAGGTCAAGTTGAGCCCAAGGTTTATAGGCCCATTCGAGGTGTTGAGGCGAGTTGATGAGGTTGCTTATGAGCTTTCTCTACCTCCTAGCTTATCAAGTGTTCATCCTGTTTTTCACGTATCTATGTTCCGGATATACCACGCCGACTTGTCTCATGTGTTAGACTTCAATACCATTCAGCTAGACGAGAGGTTGGGCCACGAGGAGGAGCCAGTTGCTATTATTGATAGGCAGGAGCGCCAGTTGAGGTCTAAGAGGGTTTCTTCCGTGAAGGTCCAGTGGAGGGACAACCAGTCGAGGAGGCGACTTGGGAGTCCGAGGAGAACATGTGGAGAAGATATCCACACCTATTCAGCACTCCATGTATGATTCTAGGCTCGTTCGAGGACGAACATTTGTTTAAGAGGTGGAGAATGTAACGACCCAACCGGTTGTTTTGCTTTCTAGAACCCCGTGCCCCTAAATAAGACTTCATGTATTTGCTTTTATTGATTTATGACTTACGGGGATGGTTGTTTCGGGAATTGGAAGAGTTTCGGTTGGAATTGGAACACTTAGTTCCTTAAGGTTGGCCTTAAAGGAAAAGTTTGACTTCGGTCAACATTTTTAGTAAACGACCTCGGAATCGGGATTTGAAGGTTCTTATAGGTTCGTATGATGATTTCGGATATGGGAGTATGTTCGGAACGGGTTTTGGACGACCCGGGGGCGTTTCGGCGCCAAATAGTGAAATATGATTCTTGAAGTTCAAAAATTGAGGTTTGGAACGTGTTTTAGTGATGTCGAGGTCCTAACGGAAATCCAATATCAGGAATAGTTTCGTAGTGTCATTTATGACTTGCTCGCAAAATTTGGTGTCGTTCCGAGTAGTATAGGTATGTTTCGGCGTGTTGGAAGTGAAATTAAGAACTTAAAGTTCATAAGTTGAATCTAGTTGGTTCTGGGGTATGATTCTTAGATTTAATGTTGTTTTGGGCATTCCTGAGGTTCGAGCAAGTTTGTTTTATGATTTAGAACTTGTTGGTATATTCGAACAGGATCTCGGGGCCCCGGATTTCATTCAAACGTCGCGCGAGACGAGTCCCAGCTCAAAGAGAGCTGCTGGTGCACCATATCTGGTGCGACCGCACCTGCGATTGGCCAGCCGCAGGTGTGAGACCGCAGATGCTGTCGAAGCCTCACAGATGCGGCCGTCAAGGGGATGCCTATGATCCACAGATACGATCCCTTCTGCACAGAAGCGGAGCCGTAGGTGCGGGACCCCTTCCGCAGGTGCGATCCATGCCAGCCCCTCCCCTTTTCGCAAATGCGGACCTTGATCCACATAAGCGAAACTGTAGGTGCGGTCCACTCGTCGCAGGTGCAAAATCACTAGAGGAAGTGAGGTCGTTTTCAATCGAGACTTAGGCTCATTTGAGGGCATCTATCACAACCTTGGGCGATTTAGGAGCTCCTAAAGCAGAGATTTCGACTTAGCACCTTGAGGTAATGTATTTCCTACTTAATGTGAGTTTATTACTTAGTTTTTGGGTAGATTAACACCCAAATATTTGTGAAAATTATGGGTTTAGGGTAAAATCTAGGGTTTTGATAAAAATAGGATTTAACCACGAAATTTGTTATGGAATCTAGTAAAAATCACATACTATTGATCCTTAAGTTATGGGTAATAACTTTTTTTAAGAATTTTCGAAATTCGAGCATGTGGGTCCAAAGGTGAATTTTAGGAATCTTACAAATTAGCTTGGGTAATCACTTAAATGGTAGAATTATGAACTTTCGAGAATAGATTGACTAGTTTATGTAATGTTTGGCTAGTTTCGAGTTGTTGGGCGTCAAATTTGGAGGTTTGAGCTCATTCTTGAATCGGGAAGTTGGCTTTATACGAGGTAAGTCTTCTTTCTAACCCTGTAAGAGGGAATTTTCCCCATAGGAGAAATAATTTATTATGTGAACAATTGTGGGGGACTACGTACATACTAGGTAACGAGGGTCCGTGCGTAGTGACTATTCGTGCCATGTCCGGGTAGTTTAGGCTTACACCATGCTTTGTGAACATTTCTAATTTATTTATATGTGTGGTCATCATTGAGTGGAAGTTTACATCAATAGCTTAAGAATTTTAAAGATTTCAAGTAAGTCATTAATTTGAAAAATGAATTGTGAAGAATGTGTTATGTTTATGTGAAACCGCTTCGCAATTATATTCCGTGAGCGAGTGATTTCCTCCATTATTCTCATGGGAGTGGTTCGTTCGCCTCGGCAGGTTAATAGATGCATCTATGGTTCGCGTTGTTCGACCCATTGCAGTGCACATTTACTTTTTTGTTGGTTCGGGCCGTACGTCCTCGGCATATTATGCGCATGTTAATTTGCTTGGTATTTTCCTGTGATTGTCAAACCGTTAAAAAGGCCTTGAAGAATAAAATTGTAATTTGTTTAATAGGAGTTGGCACCTAAATGAACCTGTGGAAAGATTTGTCATTTCTTGTCCTTATTGTTATTTATCTTTGATATTCATGCTTAGCCTTATAATTAAATAAATTGTTTGGCCCTAGTGAGTGTCAAGTCGACCTCTCGTCACTACCTCTTCGAGATTAGACTGGATACTTACTGGGCACATAATATTTATGTATTCATGCTACGCTTCTGTACTTAATTGTACAGGTTCTGAGGCAGGTACATCTGCTTATCAGTCTGGAGCACGTTCTTGACTCCTCGAGATCAGAGATTCCACGGTGAGTTGTTTTCCCTGGGTACCGTTCAGCAGAACATTGGAGTGTTTCCCTTTTGTTATCCTGTCCATATCCTCTTAGACAGTAGGATAGGTGTATTCTTTTGATTTACCTCTACTAGATGCCCGTATACTTGTGACACCAGTTCCTGGCACATACATTGGTAGACTATTCTTTGGGAATGTAATTATTTAAATTTAACTTCTTGATCATTGCAAGTAAATTTGCTTCAATATTTATCATTTTCTCAGGCATTGCGATAAAATTTGAGTATTGCAAGTAAAATATTCATTTTCGTGAGTTGTGACTCCAGGCCCTAGTAGCTAGACTTACAATTTTCACATGCGCAGAATTACTATACAAGCTCCGTTTATTACTCTAATTATTATGTGTTGAGTTGTAGTTGTTCTCAGTATTTTTGTAATATTATTATGTTGCAAACTTTTAATGTTGGTTTGTCTAGAAAGTGCGTTAGGCGCCATCACGGTCCCGACGGTGGGAATTCGGATCGTCACAGCGGTCTTTTGGGCGCAGTGGCGTGATTGATACGGGGACTTAGATAGGTTGCATCTTATGAGACGATCCGCAACCAGCAGAGTCTCTTTCAGAGTACTTGTATTTTCTTTTCTGTCCAATTTGTGTTTCGGGCAATTATTGTATGTTATTTTTACTTCCTACTAAATGCTCATGCGCTTGCGACACCGGGTTCTGGGATGAGTATGATATTATTCAGTATTGAATTTTTTTAAAAACACTATTATTTACTCTGTGAAGTTCACCATCTATTATTCGACTTAAGGAAATTATGATTTCAAAAATACTAAAATGAGAACCAAATTAACTATTTGGTGTTAGATTGCCTGACAATTGTGTCCGGTGCCATCACGACCTTTAACGAAATTTTGGGTCGTGGCATTTTTTCTTTTTAATTATGAAAAAAGAACTTTGTTAGAAAACGACGATCCAATATTACTATGACTAGATGAGGAAAGGCTATTGTACGGGCCTAACATTATAGTCTTAAAATTATTGTTTGTCGATGCTCAATTAATTTTGTGATAAATAAATTGATCCTTCGTATATCCATTTAATCACGGATAGAGAATAATATTCGGGATCATAATTTATAATTAGTTTATTTTAATAACTTACTTAAAATTAAACTATAAATTATAATCTGTTTAAATTGCTCCAATTAACATAAAAAGACTATGTGCTATAATACTCATTTTTAACATCCATACCAAACATAAACATCAAATTGAAAAGTTAATTTCAATGATATTATTTTCCTATGTGAATATTTTACAAGAGAATACATTAAAGCTACAAGTGTCGTTGATATTATCAATTTTTTTAGAATAAGAAGCTTACCAATTTATCTGTAAACTATTCTTGAATACATCCAAATTGGTTTCACAAGAATTTCAACAGTGGGAACAATCAGCTACTTGATGAAAGTTAACACGAACAACATCATTCATTAAAATACGATAAAAGATGAAAAAAATTACTATTAATTTTACTTCATGTCTTGTATACAACAAAATCAAGAGAAATTTTTAGTACAGTAAATAAAGAGAACTTCCAAGGGGACTCGCACCCCTAAAGAGGCAATTTACTACTTCAAACAAAAGAACCAAAGGCACTAAACAAATATTAACATGATATAAATTGTAGCAATTCAATATAGTAGTTCAAATTATATTTTATTATAACTCGTTTAAAATGATGTTAACTGGTAATAAAATATAAAGCATTTGATAGAAATCTATATAAATGTTACATCCGGTACTTTTCTACAGAGGATTTGTGACCATAAGACCTCGTAAATTTAACAACATTGATATCGTTAGATACATTTGATATGGTATTTTAAGTGGAATATTTTTGTAAGAAAAAAAAGTTTAAAAATATAATTTTATATAGTTATTAATATTACTACTTTCGAATATGCTTTAAATTATACACATAATATGAGAAAATTTATGAAATTTTTTTTATTGTAAAGATAAAAATTATTTTCTCACAAGAAAAGAAGGTTATCTTTTTACCATTTTAACAATTAAGTGTACTAAAAATTTTGCTCTTTATATGAGATTAGGAAAATTAGAAGTTGAGAAAACATATATATATTTTTATATGGATGTTTTAATGAAATAATTGTATATATATTTATTTTATATGGTACCACATGACCATGATAGTAAGTTATATAAATGTGTAAAAGTGAGTAGTATTTTAAATAATTTGACATAATTCTTAATTATATTAATAATTGGATAATTATTAATTTTTAGTGAAAGATTAACTAATTAATTAAGTATTATTTGGATAAGGTCAAGTGCTCGCAACGTGGCAGACAATCCCTTCTCCAGTTTTAAGGGTACTGTCAATAAAAGGTTTTAGTTAACACGTGTATTAAAGGAATTTCATAACAAATGTTACACAGCAAGTTCATTTACAGCACTTAGTCTTGATCATATTTATCTAGTAGAGTTGCTTATTAATTTTGCCATAAGAAAAAAGTTGCTCATTTTAGTTTGATGTTTCAGGAGTCCCCTTGTGTTAGGCTGGTGAAGTATTTCTACTTTTGCAGTGGCTTCAGTCATGTCCCTGGTTCAAGCCTATCCTGAAAATTTGTGTTACATGCTTTTGGGACGAAACCCAATTGTCTAATTCCTGTAAAACAAAACTACAGGTTCTTGTTTCTCTCCTATTTGCGATCTTGTTCTCTGAAGCATCCCGTTGCAAGTTCTAACTCTCTTTGACTCCAAGTCATCACTTTAGACAATTCTAATATGAAATTCTAACATATTTCACGTCAAAATCAGAAATGCTCTTTGAGTTCTTTTTTAACGCATAAAAAGAGAAAAGATGCTGGTTTAGCCTTATACCTCGGAAATTCCTGAAAAATGGTAGGCGACTTAGTAACGTGACATTTCTACTGCAACAAGAATTCGAACAAGAATATCATACATATTTTTTTCTACTCCGGGTATGTTAAAGGCTATTCCTTCTTTCTTTTGGCATGATCTATACGACACAAGCGAAACGAGTAAATGTACAACTTTCATAAATTACTTTATTCGTAGAAATGCTAGAGATGTGTATATTCTTATTCTCTCAAGTCTTATTATTCTATCCTATGTCCATGGATCTTCGAAAAATATATATTTGATAAAGTTTATCCGAAAGGCATATTGATTTTTATGATATTCCGAGAAATTTGATTAATGTATTTTTTATGCATTTCATTCATTTATACGTGTACATTGACCCATGATCAGATGACGTTATATATGCGTGTATATGTATATTATATGTATATGGGATATGGGTGTATACGCACCACCACTTGATCAGCTGTTATACGTTGATGATTTTTCCCACAGTAACCGAGATGATATGATGGAATTCCCTCAGAGGCTTGATGATGTTATGAACACATGTACTTATGCACGACATGACATTCGTACGCGTATGCATGATGTTGACTCCTTTAATCCATATTTCTTTCATGTTCTTTATATATTTATTTACATGCCTTACATATTCAGTACATTATTCGTACTGACGTCCTTTTGTTGGGGGCTGCATTCAAGTCTGCAGGTATAGATAATCAGTTTGGCGAGCCCTCGTAGTAGACGAGTTTGGCATTCGGCGAAGGATCGGTAAGACTCCACCTCATTCACAATGCAGCCGAGTCTATGAGTCATCGTGTCAAAGTTTTGCTACAGACTTATGGGTAGGCCGGTACCCTATCCTATTTGATGTCAAATAATCTTAGAGGCTTTGTGGAGAGAGGTTCATTTTGTACAGCATGTCAGAGGCCTTGACGACCTATACGGATTCATGTTTTAAGAACGATGTTTCATTGATGCAAAGTTGTGACCCACTTATAGTTATACATTACGAGTAACGGTCATACTAGCCTATGATAGTTAGAAAAAAAAGAGTTACAGAGTGGTTCGTTCGGGTCAATACCGAGTACCAGCCACGCCTCTCAGGTTTGAGGTGTGACAATAAATTATTATAAGGATTTTAATTTTTTTCTTAATTAAAGAGATAAGAGAAACACTTTTACTTTTCTATAAATTTATCAAATGTTAATTTTCATAATGAAATAATATTAAATTTATAAAAAATAATGTGTAGGATAATTTATTGATAGTTGAAAATTTATCAGGGAAAAATGAGTTCAAATTATGTAGATTAAATTTTTATATCAATTAAGCATATGAGAGATAACCTCTAATATATTATGAACAAATTCAAAATTAATTTTTGAGATTTAATAAACTATACTTTCTAAAATTACTTATGAATATGAATTTTTCTAGTTTGAAATCGTCTTCAAATAGTATGGATACATGAAAAAAATTTATTTTTAATTTTTAGTTTACTTTAAAATAGTATAGGTAAATACGAAAATTTTATAAATATTTACCAATTTCTTCTTTTGTTGCATTATTATTTAAAAATTTAAGTTTATTTTTTTTGTAAAAATTTTTAGTTGACAAATCAAAATTAATAATTTTATCAAATGAAAAAAAGAAATATTTTAAATGATTATTTGTATGCACTATTCTATATAAAAGTAATCTAATCCATTTAAAGGAGTATTGTAATTATAGGAATATGAGTTCATGTGTATTAATGATAATTTGTATTTAAGAATTATAAATAATATAAAAGAAAATTTTAAATAACATATATACCTTTGATTGACTATTTTTTCTTTTTTAAATAATTAATTATTACTATCATATGATCGGCCAACGAGTCAACCACCGACTTATACTTTACAGCACAATAGCAATAATTGCGAAAAGAAATAAAAGGGTGCACCGCATCGTACGTTGAACAGTTGGAAGAAGGTTGCCTTTATAGGTGGGACAGCCTCAAGAATGTGAGTAAACGCCATAAAGGAATTCGTTTCAACAAAAAAATTTGAGATCGCATGCATTTGACAATTGAAATTCCACTCAACGTTTGCCCGATTTAAGTTTTATTACTAGACTATTGTAAGTTGATGTTGTTGTAAATAGTGTATGGATGTATTTTCATGATATAAATAGTGGGAGGATAGATTTTTCTATCATATATCTATCTCTACATTATTTAAGATAGATTTTAAGTTATCTTTTCTTGCTTATAAAAGCATGGCAATTTATATTGGTAGAGGATATACCAAAGTGAAAGAAGAAAAGAGTTCTTCATTTTTTTTGTCTTTCTTATTTATATTTTACTGCATTGTTTTTATTTTATAATACGTTATCAGCACGAAACTCTAACCTAATCTATAATATCTAAGTTGTGTTATTCTCCTCCTCGGATCAAGTATGTTTCTTTTAAAGTTATTCTAAATAATGTTGTTGTGCATATTTTGCATGTAAACTTTACCAAGTGCTTTACTCTCATATAACCATGTTAACTGCGATCTCATGTACATAATATAATTACAACTATGATGAGTTATACATATTTTATTAAGTGACTTCTACTCCAAAAATACTTTACTTAATGTCATAAAGAATCTCACCAGCTTACTCATATGTTTATTGAATTGATTATAATCACTGTTATTTCACGATTATCCTTATATTTACTTTTATAATTTTTTTTATTGTAGTTTTTACTATGTCGACTTTGTCAAAACTTGAATTTGTGGTACTTGATATCATGGGGAAGAATTATTTGTCATGGGTCCTTGATGCTGAAATTTACCTTGACGCGAAAGGTCTTGGAAATACTATTATACAAGAAAATGAAGCATCAAATCAGGATAAAACGAAGGCAATGATTTTCCTTCGTCATCATCTACATGAAGGGTTAAAAACTGAATATTTACCGTAAAAGATCCACTTGAATTATGGATTAATTTGAAGGATCGATATGACCACCTAAAACTTACGGTATTACCAAAAGCTCGGTATGAGTGGATACATTTAAGGTTGCAAGATTTTAAAATCGTAAGTGAGTATAATTCTGTTATCTTTAAAGTAAGTTCTCTATTAAAATTATGTGGAGACACTATCACAGATGAGGACTTATTGGAAAAAACATTTTCTACTTTTCACGCTTTAAATGTGGTCCTACAACAGCAATACCGTGAAAAAGATTTTAAGAAATATTCTGAGTTAATTACATGCCTACTTGTGGCAGAACATAATAATACTCTATTAATGAAAAATCATGAAGCCCGTCCCACCGGGTCAACTCCATTCCTGGAAGTGAATGATGTAGCAACATATGATAAGTTTGAAAGAAAATAAAATAATCCGTGGCCGTGGACATGGTCGTAGACGTGGACGTGGCAGGGGACTAAACAATTATCGTCATTATGGTGGAAATAAACTGGAGAACAATAAGAGTTCTCAGATTAATCCTTCAAAAGGTAAAATTAGTATGTGCCACCGATGTGGTATGAAAGGTCATTGGGCACGCATTTGTCGTATGCCAGATCATTTTGTCAAAATTTATCAAGCCTCCCTCAGAAAGAAAGAAAATAACGTGGAGGCACACTTAACCTTTCAAAATAATGATGATGAAGCATGTCCCTCAAACAAATATGATTCTGAGGCACATCTTGCGTATAAAGATGACGATTTTGGAGGCCTAGCAAATATTACTCATTTAGAAGCTGGATACTTCTTTGAAGATATTGACTGAAGAACTAATCATCTTACTGGGGAATGAAGTTATAATAGAAGTTGGCAATTTTTTTGCAACTAGTTTATTTTTCTTGAGTGTATTTTCCTAACGCATTATGTGTTGCTAGTTTCTATATTCCTAATGTATTTCTTAATATTCTTTTTCTGTTTGTCTTTCATATTTCTTATGATGTACTTTTTGATTTTTTCTATGAAGAATATGAAAATTC
>ML401948.1:0-61751 GCA_005239525.1 Nicotiana knightiana
AACGCCAGGGGGGGCCAGGCTTTATGGGGCAAACGCCCGGCTATCGCCCGGGCGTCTCCTTTTTACGTATTTTTGACGTATTTGCATCCCGTTAGCTCCGTTTCCATTTCCAATTCACCTACACATAAAATAAACTCCATTAAGCACATAACAAGTGTAATTTTATCATTAATGCGCATAAAATGTAAGGTATATCACATGTTAAACTATGCAATTTAGTCTCGCATCAGCTGTCCAGCGCGAGCTGTGTAGTGAGGGGGATACCTGGCGTTGCGAGGTCTGTTACTAGGTCCGGATTTCTTTAGGATTTGCGGCACGAGGTAGACATCAAGGTCTGGAGCGTACTCATGTGATTTTTATTCCGTGTTGTGAACGACTCCAAGCGCTATGACCTCCCAACCTGCTCCAGTACATGTTCAAACACCAAGACTTAATTAGAACTTGTTAGTGCCTAAAAGCAAAGAGAAAATTATAGTTAAGCTAAAATAACTTGCAAATTGGGTTGCCTCCCAACTAGCTCCTTACTTAAAGTCACGACATGACGAATATAATATAACAACGGGTTGCCTCCAATGAAACGCCTGATTTAACGTCGCGACACGAACGCAGGAAATCGAACTTAAGGTTCAGTCAACATTTGAGGCTCCTGCAAATGAGTAAGCGGTACAACCTTTTCATCATCCATGCCAAGGTAATGTTTCAACCTTTGACCATTGACTCTAAACCTGTTCATACACTCCTCAGATTCAATTTCTACAGCTCCATTTGAGAATACTTGCACAACCTTAAAAGGTCTCGACCATCTAGATTTCAGCTTACCCGAAAATAATTTCAATATTGAATTATACAACAACACGAAATCTACCGGTTTGAAAATCCTCCCTTGAATATGCTTATCGTGCGTCATCTTCATCCTTTCTTTGTACAACCTGGTGCTCTCAAAAGCATGGTAACGGAATTCGTGAAGTTCATGAAGCTCATGGCTCTACTCGTACCAACGACCTCCATGTCAAGATTTAATTTCCTTAATGTCCAAAAAGCTCTATGCTCTAACTCCACCAGTAAGTGACATGCCTTTCCAGACACCAATTTGTACAATGACATACCAATCAGAGTTTTGAATGCAGTGCAGTAGGCCCATAGTGCATCATCCATTTTTTTTGCCCAATTAGTCCGAGTAGAATTTATAGTTTTGGTCAATACACTTTTGATTTCTCTTTTTGACACCCCCACTGGCCCACTTGTTTGTGGGTGATACAGAGTGGCGACCTTATGGCGAATGCCATATTTCTCCAACAACTTTGCAAAGGCCCGATTGCAGAAGTGGGTGCCGCAATCACTGATGATCGCTCTTGAGCACCAAATCGAGTGAAGATATTTCTTCTTAGAAAATCAATAGCTCCCTTTGCATCATTTGTATGGAGTGCCACGACTTCTACCTATTTTGAGACATAGTCCACAACTACCAGTATGTACTTGTTGCTATATGAGCTGAGAAATGGTCCCATAAAATCGATTCCCTATACATCAAAGACTTCCACCTCTTGAATTGGGTTCAAGGGACTCTCATGTCGACGGGAAATATTCCCCGTCCGTTGGCACTCATCACAAATTTTCACCCAAAAGTGTGCATCTTTAAACAATGTCGGCCAATAAAAGCCTGACTCCAGCACTTTAGCAAATGTCCTTACTTCTCCAAAATGGCCTCCATAAGGCGAAGCATGACATGCTTGAAAAACAGAAGGTTGGTCTATCTCGGGAATACATCTCCAGATCATGTTATCAATACAAATCCTAAACGAATATGGTTCATCCCTTAAATACATGCGTCAATCACGAAAGAACTTTTTCTTCTGCATAGAAGACAAGTCATAGGGAATAATACCGTTCGGCAGGTAATTTGCAATATCTGCATACCATGGCGCTACCTCAAGGCTCGTGGCTAAAAGTTGTTCATCTGGGAAAGTTTCCATGATTTTTTCCACCTCAATCCTCTTTTCAGCTCTTTCAAGCCTGGACAAATGATCATCAACTTGGTTTTCCGTTCCTTTTCGGTCATGATTTTCCAAGTCGAACTCTTGTAGTAGTAGCACCCATCGAATCATGCGCGACTTTGAATCCTTATTTTCAATGAGGTACCTGAGAGCAACATGTTCATTATAAACAATAACCTTCGATCCTATCAGGTATGACCTGAATTTGTCAACTGCAAACACCACTGCTAGTATCTATTTCTTTTTGACTGTGTAATTCAGTTAGGCACCACTCAAGGTTCTACTTGCATGGTAGATTTGATGCATGCCTTTATCTTTTCTCTGCCCAAGAACAGCTCCCACAGCATAGTCGCTTGCATCACACATAAGCTCAAAAGGTTGTCCCCAATCGGGTGCCACTATGATTGGAGTAGTCACCAGTCTCTTCTTTAGCTCTTGAAACTCTACCCTGCAGCCATTAGAAAACACAAAGGAGTGATCTTTTTCAAGCAATTTACATAAAGGGTTAGCAATTTTGGAAAAATCTTTTATAAACCGCTTGTAGATACCGGCGTGACCGAGGAAACTTCTTATGGCCTTGACGAAAGTGGGTGGAGGCAACTTCTTAATTATATCAACCTAGCACGGTCCACATCAATTCCCTTACTTGACACTAGGTGTCCCAAGACTATACCTTCTTGTACCATGAAATGACACTTTTCTAGTTCAGTACCAGATTAGTCTCCATACACCTCTTCGATACTCTTTTCAAGTTCATAAGGTAATCATCGAAGGAGTTCCCCACCACTGAGAAGTCATCCATGAACACCTCAATTATTTCCTCCACCATATCTGTAAAAATGGCCATCATGCACCTTTGGAATGTGGCGGGTGCGTTGCATAGGCCAAACAACATTCTCCGAAAGGAATATATACCATACAGACAAGTAAATGACATTTTATCTCTATCCTCCGGTGCAATAGAGACCTGGTTATACCCCGAGTATCCATCTAGGAAGCAAAAGTGGGACCTCCCCACCAATCTATCTAGCATCTAATCAATGAATATCATCGAAAATTGGTCTTTTCGGGTGGCCTTGTTCCATCTTCTATAATCCATATAGATTCGCCATCCCGTGACTGTTCTTGTTGAGATAAACTCGTTATTCTCATTTTGCACTATAGTCATTCCACCATTCTTTGGCACACATTGAACTGGGCTGACCTAGTTGCTGTTAGATATGGGGAAGATGATTCCCGCATCTAACCACTTGATCACTCCTTTCTTCACCACTTCTTTTATGTTGGGGTTCAGCCCTTTTTGATGTTCTCCGGAAGGTTTATGCCCATATTCCAGTAGAATCTTATGAATACAAAATGTTGGGCTGATACCCTTTATGTCTGCAATGGTCCACCCAATTGTAGTCTTGCACTCCTTTAGAACCTGCAAAAGTTGTTCTACATGCACATCTAACAAACTAGATGAGATAATAATAGGCAATGTTGAACTAGGTCCTAAGAAAGCATACCTGAGGTGGGACGACAAGGGTTTTAGCTCCAACTGTGGTGTCTCTTCGATTGATGGCTTAGCTGGAGGGGTTTTTCTTTCTTCTAAGTGTAAAGGCTCGAATTCGAGCTCTCTTTTCCAGTACCATTGGACTTCAAGGACCAACACCCACTCCAACAAGGTCTCACCATCTACCTATTCTAGGTTGGTCAGGTAGGCTGCTAGGGGGTCTTTTGCATTCAGTGCCTCATCTTCCTCCTCCAAAATCACATCCACGACTTCTATTAGAGAGTAGTTAGCAAACTAACTGGGTCACCGCATAGTCTTCTGCACATTGAACGTTATCTCTTCATTGTTAAGTATCATATTTAGCTCCCTAGTTTCACAATCAATCAGAGCTCTCCCAGTGGCCAAGAATGGCCTTCCCAAAATTGTGGGAATCTCCTCGTCAACTTGGAAGTCTAGAATGACAAAATCTTCCGGAAACACAAACATTCCAACCTGAACAAGTACATCATCAAGTATACCCGATGGCCTCTTCACCGTTCGGTCGGCTAGTTGTAGTAACATGGATATGGGTCTTGATCTTCCAAACTAATCTTTTTTAAGATAGACAAGGGCATAAAGTTTATGCTCGTGCCCAAATCACACAATGCTTTAGCAAAAGCATACCTGCCTATTGTGCATGGGATTGTGAAACTCCTTGGGTCGGATAGCTTCTCAGCTATAGGTCTCATCACGACATCACTTCATGTCTGAGTTAGTGTAATAGTTTCCAAGTCCCGAAAGTCGAACTTGCAAGACATCAAGTCCTTCATCATTTTTGTATAACCAGGTATTTCCCTCAAGGCATCAATAAATGGAATGTTCACCTGGATCTGCTTCAACATCTTCATGAATTTCTTACACTGCTCATCCTTATGATATTTTTCCAACCTCTGTGGGAAGGGTGCTGGTGGTCCATTCTTTGCTATGACTTGAGTTTGATCCTCCTCATGCACGTTTTCTAACGCCTTCTCTTGCACTCCCTCAGCCTCTTTTGCAACCTCTTTTTCCTTATTTATTTCCTCCTGGGCTGGCTGGATATTACTTTTGTTAGCTCAGTTGACTCATCTACCTCAACCGGTACTGACACAAGTATCTCAGTTGGTCGGTTTTCGCGAGTAATTTCTTACTCTAGATCAAGGTCTCTACCATTTCTCAAACTCATAGCTATCAGCTGCTTCGGGCCCTGCTCTTTCGGGTTAACATGTGTGTCCGCAGGTAATATACCTTGAGGATTATTATTAAGGGCCATGGATATTTTCCCTAGTTGAATATCAATGCCCTTGATAGTTGAGTCATGTAGATACTACATTTTCTTGAATCAGGTGGACCTTTTCTTCCATTTTCCCGCTAGACCCAATGAGTTGCAGAATTCGTTTAATTTCAAACAACCCATCATCTTGTCGCACTATCTGTTGCTATTGAGGTTGTTGATAAGCTAGTTGTTGATTCTGCTGATTGTACCCTTGTTTCCTTTGATAAGGCACAACCTGACCCTGTAGTCGTGCAACTTCAGGATTATTATTATTATTATTGTACTACTGCTGTGCTAGCCTATATTGTTGATTCTGCTATCCCCAAGTCGGACCACCTTGTCTCTGGCCTCCATAGCCCATATAGTTCATATTCTCTTGATAGTTCTGATCGTCACTCTCATCACTCCACGAGCACACATATGGCTGATTAATGCATGGTGTGCTGAATCCTCCATTTGTCGTGTCAACTATGTACACCTCCTTATGGCCTGACTCATCAATCTCTTTGGTTAAGATACTCAATTGCACCATCATCGTAGCCATATTCTCAACTATGGAATTGTTTGGGTCTACAGCTACTGAGTGAACTACATGAGTGACTGTAGAGTCTCTTGTCATCCATCCTGAGTTTTGAGCCATTTTATCAAGTAAGACCTTACATTCCTTGAATGAATTGCTCAAAAATGCTCCTCCTGCTGAAGCATCAACATTAGCCTTCAAGCTATCTGCCAATCCCATGTATAACCTTTGCCCCAACATCTGATATGGAATTTCATGATGTGGACACTTAACCAGCATCCCTTTGAACCTCTCCCACGTTTCTTGCAATGTTTCAGCTGATTTCTGCCTGAAGCTCAATATCTCATCAACTTGCTTGGCAGTCTTATTGGGTGGGTAGAACTTGTTCAAAAACTCATTGACTAATTCCTCCCAAGTGGTGATAGAGTGTATGGGAGCGAATTGAGCCAAGTCTGAGCCTCTCCTGTCACTGAGAATGGAAACAACAATAGTCTTATTGCTTCCGGTGTCACATTCGGTTGCCTTTGCGTGACACAAATCAACAGGAAATTTTTCAGATGTTGCTGTGGATCTTCAATATAAGACCCCGAGAATAGTCCCTTGTTTTGCAACAAATTTAGCATGTTGTTTGTAACTTGAAATGATTCTGCTTGAATTGAAGGGACTGCAATTGCGGTTGCCACGTTTTCAATGTTGCGTTGTGCCCAATCTTACAAGGTTGCTTCTGGAACAAGAGGTTCCACACCCTAATTGTTCGAGTCATTCACATTGTTTTGATTGTTTATAATGTCACCCATGTCTAGTTCGATTCGTACCATTGAGTTATGTTGTCGTTTGTCTTTCTTGTTTGCTCGTTTAGTGCCTTGAAAGCTTTCTTAGGGTCCGGTAGTGCTTCGTCCAATTCACTAATTCTTGAGGAGTTTCTAGGAATGCATCTGTAACACACAAGACTACAAAGAGTTTCAATATAATGAATTTCAAGTCGAGAAAGCTAAATAAACTATGAATTCTAACAATTCTTTTAGCCGTAATTAATAACACCATTAATTCCCCGGCAACAACACCAAAATTTGATCACACTCAACTATGCCTCCTAAGAGGTCTAGAGGTCGTTGCAAATATAATCCAGTTTACAATTCTAGAGTCGAATCCAACAGGGAATTAACCTACTAATTACAACCACTAGTTTCGCACGAATTCAACCTTAAGAAATATTAAATATCGATTTGAATGTTTACTAACTAAGACCAAGTAATTAAAATTCAGTAATTTATAACTAACAGAGCAAATATTGTAGACAAGATTTGGAAAAGTCTAGGGTTATGATTTCCCTTATTGTCTGAATCTCCCCCGCCACGTTTCTTATAAATTCACCTAAGTATTCTCTACCGATCGTGAGTACGTTGGGTGTCGTAGCTTGCTCTCGAGAAACTACCATAATTTATTAGACAGATTCTCTCAAACTACTCTAGCTGGCACTAATTCACCGCTCACTACGATAGCACCAAGGTTACAATTATCTCTAGTCCCGCCTTTAAACCCTCCATATTGATCTCTCAAATACAAAGAAGGTGATTTATAATCCCACAGCCAAAAAGGTTATGTGGCAGCTGGGTATGATTTTTGCATATGTGGATGAATTTAGAGATGTAGTAACCAAGTATGCAGTTTAAATGAGGATTCAGGGGGAAAAGTATGTGAATGAGCCAACAAGAGTCAGGATGAGGTGCAAGGATAGTTGTCCATGGCTGTTGTGTGCAAGCCTTGAAACTTCATGTAATAATTTTGTGCTTAGGA
The DNA here is from genome assembly GCA_005239525.1 of Nicotiana knightiana. NCBI lineage: Eukaryota > Viridiplantae > Streptophyta > Magnoliopsida > Solanales > Solanaceae > Nicotiana > Nicotiana knightiana. Next base: position 7,098 of record ML401948.1, read on the forward strand.
CTTATAGTCTAGTTCACGAGTGTAATAAAGCCACCAGAAATTACCTGTGCAATTTTAAATACTTGGCTAAAGTGTTTAAAGATAAAATAGTTGAACAACTATACATAAGAGTGTTCAAGTTACAAGAGTTAATTAGGAAGAAGTTTAAAGTGCATGTTGGCAAGACCATAGCTAGGAGAGCAAGAGCCAAAGTATTGAAAGAAATTATGGGTGACCATATTCTTGAGTTTGGAAGAATTCTTGATTACATGGATGAATTGTTAAGCACCAACCCTGAGAGTACTTGTGTGGTGAAACTTGGTGAAGCTGATGAATCAGGTATGACAGTATTTCAAAGTTTCTACATCTGTTTTGGTGCATTGAAGAATGCATTCATGGGTACAGGAAATGCATATATTTAGATGGTTATTTTTTTAAAGGAGTTAGTGTCACACCCTGACCTCAGGGAACGCGACCGACACTCAACAGAGTTACCTCGGACAAGAAAGCTTGCACAATGCCGTCTACCCAACTCACACAGAACTAACGAGGATGATGCATTTCATTAATAAGTCAGTAAGAATTCATGTGAACAACACCAGTTCATTTCGGTTAGTTACGTCATTAACAAGTCTTCAAAACAATACATTATATAATCATAGCTAAAGTGGAGCAGATGATAAAATTACAACATTTTTAGTTTAACTTTCCCAAAATAGATACCACCCATACTGTGTCTATGGAGCCTCTAACAGAGTCAAAAGAGTGCTATGACAGTGCTGACAACAAGGCCCCGACTATACCTCAAAACACTATGTACAATGGATAAGAGATACTTGACCCCGAAATGAAGTGGGGCTCACCAAGTCAGCTGAAGAGAGGGTGTGCTGCTATCACTGGCCACTATCACGTGCTATGGAACCACTTGCATCCATTGAAGATGAAACACCCTTGGCAAAAGGGACGTTAGTACATATGGAATGCTACTAGTATGAAAAATAAACACCCCTTAACAATAAAACAGTAAGCGGAGAATAAAACATGAAATTAATAAAAGACTCAAACGGTATCAAGGTGTCAAGTTAGGGGGAAGGTAAATTTCAAATAGGCTTCGGTAATTTAAGTTGGGAGATCTTTAGCACCGATACACCACCGTGTTTTAGCACGGAGCCCGATCTCAGCCCGACCGGCTAAGCCGTCTCACCCCAAGACATACACTCACAGTACCACCATGTGTGCGACATAGCATCCAATATCAGCCCGATCGGCTAAGCCGTTTCACCACAATGTCGTGTGTGTCGACATCACATCACATCTAGCTGGCAATAATCTCATCCCATTTAAGGGGAAAACAAAACACACCAATATCATCCCATATAAGGGGAATAATCTCATCACATTAACACGAGGATTTACCCCTCAATCACTCCTACATTCCAACCTACCTTTCCTCGGTGGCTAACGGATACTCCTAAAGCATTTAACTAAAAGTATTTCTCACTCAATTCATATTCTTCTACATGTTATTCATTTATTGGCATCATGGTCTATAACGCAATATCGTTCTTGACACGTTGACCATATTTCTTAATTCATGCTCGCTATTTCACTTTCAATCATTATCATAGATAATCAACAACAAGGCCTTACAAATTAATACTTTAAACACATACTTGAGCAAATTAGGGTCTTAGGCACATATGATCTCTTATACAATTTGATGTGATCACTTTTGGACTTGACTTGAAGTCACAACATTTTAATACATACTCATACTTCAAATACTCTCCCGAAGAATAGCACAATATGATAAGAATATTCCAGAACACATCTTGAACATATTCATATGTATACATCATCCGACGCCAAACTTATTCAGATAAGTCAATTCATAATGGACAACTCGGGATTTACAAGATCATCATGTAAATTTAATTCTAAGAGAGGAGTTTATCCAATATACCTTGCCTGGAGATTTTTAATTTACAACAAAGTTCCGAAAATCTTAGCCACTTCGATCTATTTAGAGATATAGCAAAATTGAACACAAATTAGGAAGGAGTTCATAATTCTAGCTCACTTGAGCATTTTACCAAACATTAGGCGTGCATTAAGGATTTAAGGTCCTCCTATGGTGGATTCTTTCACCCCACCACTACCCAAAGTCCATTCAAAAGAGCTCAACAATCTCCCCGCTACCCCAGATGGTACATGCATGTAAAATAAACAACTCCCACACCCAAGAATTGCTTTACTAATTACCCATTTTAGTTAAATTCCAAAATTAAGGGTTAGGGTGTAGAATGTTAACCTTTTGGCTGTAGAGCTTTAAGTTACCTTAGAGAAACCTTCAAGGTTTGAACATAGATTGATGAACAAATGCCTTGGAACTCCCCTTCTCACTCTAGAATACCTTTCTCTCTCTCTAAAATGTGAGTTTGAACCTTCTAAAATGACCCGAAACATTGTTTTATAAGAATGGGGTCGAGTTTAAAAAAATAGAAAAATGAAGCCCCGAAACACAATCTGCGGTCGCATATAATGCTTCTGCGGTATGCAAAATAGGTCACGAAATGGGCCTCCGGAACTGGGCAGTTCTGTCCCACTTTTCGACTATTATGCAGTCCATATACCTGTTCAGCGGTCGCATAATGCGCCACAGAACCTCCCTCCAAAATTTTTTATGTTGGTTCTGCGGTCGATGTGCAGACAATCACATAACTGACCGCACAATATCATCCAAACTTGCCCAATTTTCTGCTTCACTCTGCGGCAAATCTACGGCCCACAGAGTGATTCTGTGGCCGCATAGTGGGACACAGAAATGTCTTTTTCTGCCAAAAATTTTCCCTTACTCCCTAGCACATTGTTCAACCCAAAAGGTCCGTACCACGGTGAGCTTGCAAGCCGTAAAGAATCTCTACATTCGCCAACACATAAGCCTACTTTGAAACCACGAAATCCCAGGTTTTAGGAAAAATTTTATGGGGCCTTAAAGTTAGTAGAGGGCAGTTATTAGTTATTGTGGCTAAGGATGGCAACAACCAAATGTTTCCACTTGCTTGGGCAGTAGTGGAATATGAGAAAAAAGAAATACCTGGACATGGTTTATATCTTTACTTAAGGATGATTTAGGATTAGGAGATGGCAGGGGTTTCCCTTTGATTACAGACATGCAAAAGGTATATCATTCCATATTTTTTGATATTCTTTTTCTGTTTTCATGTATGATTATTGATAAGTGCGAATTTTGAACACTTATCAGTACCTTCTTGCCTTAGTTTTAGTCCGAAAGTGTTAATTTATGATCTTAAAACTAATGAAAGTATGTGAATTGCAGGAATGTTGGAGATTTGGACTCTAATGAAGAAATCCAACTCAAAAAGTAGTGTTCCGGCTCATAAGGCAAGAAAGGGCGCAACAAATCAAAAGTGTGGTCCGCTTAAGTATTTCTGCGGCCGCAGAAGAAAGCATGGACCGCAGAATTCTCTCTGCGACTGTAGATTTGGTGTTGCAGCTCAGAGGTTGATTAAAGAGAACTGCAGACTGCATACATCTTGTGCGGCTGTGGAACATGATCGCACTGACACGAATTCAAAAGGTTTAGAGAATGTGCGAAATGACCATGACTGAAGCCTTGCTAGAAGTGCGGACAACAAATGAAATTGTACGGCCGCAGGGTGAATTGTGCGGCTGTAGAATTCCTCTAGGAATTGTGCGGCCGCAGAACCTCCCAAAGATAAATTTTGTCAGCAAATTTTAGGCCACTATAAATAAGCAAGAATCACTTTTTTAGATCAGGTTTGTTAGTTTTTTGAGCTGTAGCCGTTGTAGTTTACCACTTTGGGTAATTTTTGACCAATTTGGGTTAAAAACACAATAGTTTATCATTTTAATTTTATATTATGGCTTTAATTAATATTTCTTCTTTAGTTTCTTCAATTTCTACTATGAGTAGCTAGACATTTACTAAGGTTGTGACCCAACCCTAGTGTGTAAACCTTATGGATAATTAATCTAATGCTTGTTTATGATTGGATGTTTGTTATTTAGCCTTGTTCATTCTTTAATTTTAGAATTAATGGTTGCAAACATTGATCCATGCCTTTTTGACTTGGTCTTTACTTGAGAAAAGAGAACAGTCTAGCAAAACTTGGCTAACAAGAAATTAGGCTAGTTAAGCTTTTGATTAGCCTAATTAAAGGGTTTGAACTAGAGATAGGGAAAACCCGAGTTGAGCTCACATCAACTATTTGGTTTGGTACCCATTTGGGCTTGAGAAAGCCAAACTGGGAAAATTATTCTATGGCCGACAGGTGTTGAGTGGGTAATTTAGAGTTGAGAGCTATAATACACCCCAATCACTAAAACAACTGTTAACGTAATTAACCCATTAGGCTAACACCTGGGTGAAGGTTACATCCCTCGGCCTTTTACCTATTTGAAAATAATAAAAAATAATTAATCAATTTATAGTTTCATTTCTCTAGTTAATCATTGATAGTATAGTTTATAGAAGTAATTTACAATACCAACTTGTTTGGAAGTGTAGTTAAGCTATGTCTTCTACACGCATCAAGTGTACACTCGAAAACCCATTTTTAGCTCCCTGAGGAAATCGACCCCGACTCATAGTTGGGTACTATTCTTCCAACGACCTCTTCCACTCATTGTTGAATATGGATTGGGAGTGGATCAAGTTTTGTTGCCGTTTCGGGGGAGTTATAACGATGTTAGCTATATATTTGAGTTGTTTTTGGAATATCTTATTTCCCTTTCGTGTTACTAACTCGTTTAAGAAATTCTAGGTACAAACATGGCAAACAATAAGCTCGAAAATTTACATTTGGGGACTTGGACGGCGAGGAGGAACAAGTAGATGAGGTACCTTAAATGCCACAAGCTAATCAGAGAGCCGAGTACCACATGATAACGTGCCCGTTCCACCCCCACCTCCACCACCTCCACCACCAACGACTCAACACTGGATATTTCCCAACGAAGGTTATGCTGGTGTAATAGTCCCTCCTCGTATTAAGGAGGAAAACTTTCAAATCACCAACTTGATGCTCACTTTACTTGAGAAACAGGGTTTCTTCACTAGTGCACAAACCCAAAATTCTTACAAACATTTGATGGGCTTTGTGGATACATGTTGGGGAGAAAGCAAACTAATGTTTCTGAGGATGCATTGAAGCTAAGGATTTTTCCCTTCTCTCTACAGGGGAAAGCTTTAGATTGTTTGGAACGTTTGGCGAACCATTCTATTCACACTTGGGATGAGTTGGCGGCCAAGTTCATTGCTAAGTTTTTCTCGCTCGGGCACATGGTTACACTTCGAGATGAGATCTTAGCATTCAAGCAAGAGCCGACTACACGAGATTTGAGAGCGCTATAGAATAATGATTAAGGAATGTCCCAAGAATGATATGACAGAAATAATGTTGCAACAAACTTGTTATCATGGAATTAACACAACCAACCAATGTGTAGTGAATCAACTAGCTGGTGGGAAATTTATGACTACGCGTTTTGTGGAGGCATGTGACATCCTAGATGAGATGGCGGAGATGTCATAGGCTTGGCAATCCCGGGCCAATGTCCCGAAAGGTGATTCGAATATGTTCCACCTCCACAAATAATTGCAAGACCATGGGCAAGCCAATTCCGAATTGACCACTACCATGAATCAACTAGCAAAGGCCCAACTAAATCAAGTGCAAGCCCCTAAGAAAGTTCATGCTATGGAGGGAGTGAATGTTTTGGTGAAAAATAAGAGGACCAAGGGTCCACAAATGCAAACCCAAGTGGAGAACTATGTGCAATATGATGGAACTTTTGGTCAAGATGATTTTTTAATGAGCAAGAGGAAGAATTGAAATATATGAACAATTTTCAAAGGCAAAGAAACAACTTCCAAGGCCCAAACCAACAACAATGGCAACCACAAAACAATCATAGCAATTGGAGTTCCAATAATCAAGGGAATTGGAATAACAACAACAATGAAGAAAATTGGAGTGAAAACACCAAGGAAATTAGGGAGGCAACAACCAAGGTGGTTGGGGTAACAATAAAGGCAATCGGGGGTTGGGTTTTCAAAGGCCCCCAATGTATCAACAACCGATAAACCCACTACCTCATCCTTCCCATGGGTTAAGTTCTTCAAACAATGAAATGGGACGTATTGAGAATATGTTCAAGCAAATGATGGAAAAGAATTCAGGTTTGGATGCCCAACTTGCGTCACACAACACATCAATTCGACATCTAGAAGTTCAAATGGGGAAAATCTCTCAAGCTCTAAATTCTCGTCCTAAGGGTACACTACCAAGTGACACAGTAGTGAACCCAAAAGGTGGTAACAACATGAGTCATGCTATGGCGGTTATCACAAGTAGTGGAAGCGGCGGGAATGCACCCACCTTAAGTGAAAGGCGAGTTATTGATGATGACCAAGTGATGTAAGAAGAAAAGATCCCAAACAATGTGGTTCAAAAAATGAGGAAGTTCGGATTGATATTGGTGATAGTGTAGAAGAGTTCAAGAAGAGGTAAACCTGTCTAGGGAATACATCATTGACATACCGGAACCGGTAATGCAAAAGGCAACGACACCATTTCTTAGCCTCCAACTCTACACCATCAAAGACTTGCCAAGAAAATGGTGAGAATCAATTTAAGAAGTTCATTCAAATGATGAAGAGTCTCTCGATCAATGTGCCATTGGTGTAATATTTCGAACAAATGCATGGTTATGCAAAGTTTATGAAAGATCTTGTGACAAAGAAGGGGTCGATGAATTTTGAGACTATCAGAGTCACTCATCAAGTGAGTGCGATGGTTCATTCAATGGCTCCTAAGTTGGAGGATCCCGATGCTTTTACGGTTACTTGTACAATTGGAAGTGCCGAGTTTGCTAAAGCTCTTTGTGATCTTAGGGAAAGTATAAATTTGATGCCTTATTCGGTTTTCAAGACTTTGGGGATTGGTAAACCAAGACCCACTTCAATGAGATTGCAAATGGCCGATCGTACCATGAAGAGGCCGTTGGGTGTGATTGAAGATGTTTTTGTCCGGGTTGATAAATTCATTCTTCCATGGATTTTGCCATTCTAGATTGTGAAGTTGATTATGAAGTTCCGATAATTCTTGGGAGACCTTTCCTTGCTACGAGTAAGGCTCTTTCTGATGTAGAAGCCGGAGAATTCACTTTCCGGGTTGGTAATGAAAAAGTGGTAGTTCATGTGTGTAAGTCCATGCGGCAACCAAATAGCAACGAAGTATGTTCTTTTGTTGACATATCTTATTGTTGATGATGCAAGTGCTACTGTCAATGTTGGTGATAGGTTAGAGGTCGTTTTGCTCAATTTTGATGATGATGAGATGGATGGTTTTATGGAATGCGTGAAGTCTTTTCAAGGAATGGGGTCGTACAACTATGCACTCCGAAAATTATCTTTGGATACTGATAAAAGGAAGACTCCTCCTACAAAGACTTGTATTGAAGATCCACCAACTTTGTAATTGAAGCCACCCACACCTTCGGTATGAATTTCTTGGCCCTTGTTCTACTTTACCGGTTATTCTTTCCTCTTGTTTGACTAATGTGCATGTTGATTCCACATTGGCGGTGTTACAAAAGAGGAAGAAGGATATTGGGTGGAACTTGGCGGATATTCAGGGTATAAGCCCCGCCTTTTGCATGCATAAGATTAAGTTGGAGGACGTGGCTAAACCATCCATTGAACATCAAAGAAGACTCAATGAGGCTATGCAAGAAGTTGTCAAGAAGGAAATTATCAGTGGTTTGGATGTCAGGGTTGTCTACCCCATCTCCGATAGTTCATGGACCTCTCCGGTTCAATATGTCCCAAAATGGGGGGGGGGGCATGACGGTGGTTACCAATGATAAGAAAGGATTGATTCCTACAAGAAAGGTGACCAGTTGGAGGATTTGTATGGATTATCACAAGCTCAACAAAGTGACAGGAAGGATCACTTTCCACTTCCTTTCTTAGATCAAATACTCGATAGATTGGCCAAACGTGCTTTCTATTGCTTTCTTGATGGGTAATCGGGCTACAACCAAATTCTCATTGCTCCGAAAGATCAAGAGAAAATAACCTTAACATGTCCCTATGGTACTTTTTCTTTCAAGAGGATGCCATTTGATTTGTGCAATGCACCGATGACTTTTCAACGGTGTATGATGGATATTTTCACGGACATGGTAGAGGACTACCTTGAAATTTTCATGGATGACTTCTCGGCGGTAGGGGATTCCTTTGATGATTGTCTTGCAAACTTGGACAAAGTGTTGGCTAGATGTGAAGAAACCAACTTGGTACTCAATTGGAGAAATGTCATTTCATGGTTGAGGAAAGTATTGTCCTTGGCCATAAAATCTCTAGGAATATAATTGAAGTTGACAAGACAAATATTGAGGTGATTTCTAAGCTTCCACCCCCAACTTCGGTGAAGGGTGTGCAGAGTTTTCTAGGCCATGCGGGTTTTCACCGGCACTTTATCGAAGATTTATCTAAAGTGGTGAACACATTGTGAAAGCTCCTTGAGAGGATGTCAAGTTCAATTTAAATGATGATTGCATGAGGGCTTTTGAATTATTGAAGCTCAAGTTGACAACTACTGCTATCATTACCGATCCAAATTGGAGTGTGCCTTTTGAACTCATGTTTGATGCAAGTGACGTAGAGGTTGGGGCTGTTTTGGGTCAACGTATCAACAAGATTTTCCATCCGGTCCACTATGCTAGTAAGGCCATGAATAGTGCCCAAGTCAATTATACCGTTATGGAGAAAGAGCTCATTGCTATTGTATTTGCAATTGAGAAGTTCTGCCCGTACTTGATGGGTGCCAAATTTATTGTCCACGCGGACCATGCGGCGCTTCATTATCTTATGAGAAAAAAGGATTCCAAAGCTCTATTGATGAGATAGGTGATCTTGTTGCAAAATTTTTATATTGATATCCAAGATAAGAAAGGTAGTGAAAACCAAGTGGTGGGCCACTTGTCTCGTTTGGAGGAGGGGAGGCTGCATGATGGCCTTAAAATCAATGACTCATTTCCTGATGAGCAACTTTTGGAAATTTTAGTGAAGAGGTTCTATGGTTCATGGAATTGGAAATTTTTTTTGTGAGTGGAATCATCCGGGTGAGTTATCTTCAAATCAAAGGAAGAAGCTCAAAAGAAACTATCAAGATAATTATTAGGATGAACCATATCTTTTTCGGATTTGTACGGATGGGGTGATTAGGAGGTGTGTACCAGAAGAAGGGCAAGGTGATATTCTTGGGGCTTGTCATTCTTCACCATATGGTGGTCATCATGGTGGGGCAAGAACGACATCCAAAGTGCTTAGTTGTGGTTACTATTGGCTTACTCTTTACAAGGATGCTAGCGATTTGGCGAAAAGATGTGATGAATGCCAACGGGCCGGTGGAATCTCAAATAAAAGTGAAATGCCTCCCACAACCATCTTGGAGATTTGATATTTTTGATGTTTGGGGTATTGACTTCATGGGCCCTTTTGTAAGCTTTTGTGAAAACACCTACATCTTGGTCGCGGTGGATTATGTGTCCAAATGGGTTGAGGTCGTCGGTCTACCCAACAATGAGGTGATAAGTGTAGTGACTTTCTTGAAGAAGAATATATTTACAAAATTGGTACTCCACGTGCAATCATAAGAGATGGGGGAACACACTTTTGCAACAAAGCTTTTGACACTTTGCTTAGCAAGTATGGTGTTACTCATAAGGTCGCGAATCCCTATAACCCACAAGCTAGTGGGAAAGTGGAAGTCTTCAACCAGGAGATAAAGAGTATCTTGTCTAAAATAGTGAATGCTAATCAGATGTATTGGTTCAAGACGCTTGATGATGCATTATGGGCTTATCGGATGGCTTACGAAACACGTATCGGAATGTCCCCATACCGGTTGGTGTTCGAAAAATCTTGTCATCTTCCGGTAGAGCTAGAGAACAAAGCAATATGGGCTCTATCAAAATTGAATCTTGATTGGGATGTAGCAGCTAACTTGCAGGTTACACATTTGAATGAATTGGATGAGTTCTGGTACCATGCTTATGCAACCTTGTACAAAGAAAATTTGAAATATCTTCATGACAAATACTCTTGGAACAAAGAGTTCAAGGTGGGCGATCTTGTAGTGTTTTTTAACTCAAGGTTGAGAATGTTTTCCAGGAAGCTAAAATCCAAGTGGAGTGGTCCATTTGAAATTGTTGGTGTCACCTTTTGGTGCATTAGACTTGAATAAAAAAAACAATGAAGTATTCCGAGTCAACGGTCACCTGGTGAAGCACTACTTGGGCAAGGTTGTAGATAGCCACATGGTGGAGGTCATTTACTTCACTTGAGGATGCTTTGACATTGCGTCGTGCTGCGACGTTAAATCAGGAGCTTCTTATGAGGCAACCCATGTTCTTTTTCTTTTCTGTTTGTAGTTAGATGTTATTTGTGTTCTAACTTGATGAAGTGTGCTATAGGGTTGAGTGTGACTTGCAATAAGGGTGAACTAAAAAATATCTAAGTATTGAAGGAACTGCGGACCACAATTTATTTCTGTGGACAACACAATTATATGTGCCACAACAGAAGTACATGCGCAGCCGCACATTTCACATGCAAACCGCACAATTGAAAGCTTGCCAAAGTGTGAAAATGTAAACTCTCAGAAGTTTGAGCCTGTTAGTGCGGGGCTAATCTACAACCGCAAGTGGAAATCTGCGGCCGCACTCGAAAATGTGCGGACCGCACATTAAGTTTAGAGAAGGAAGACCCAGGTGATAGAGTGTGGCGGCACTTGACCCGTTTTCCCTATTAATGCTCCTAGTATAAATAGAAATTTTGAGCTCATTTCACAGTTTCACTCTCCTCAGAATCACTGTTACTCTGCAAGTTTTCCTGAGAGGCTTTCACTGCTTCTCACATACACCTACATGTGCTTACACCCAGTTCACTCACTCTATCTGGTATGCTTCATTTCATGTTAAAACTTACATTAATTTAATTTTTATAATTTTAGTTTCTTTTTTAGGCCATCTGTTATTGGAGTTCATCCATGTGTCCATGTGGGGTAGATCTGTATTGGATAGTTGATAAAACATTCTCTATGGGGTTGGGTTAGTGAGATTTAATATTTATACCATGTTGCCACACCAATTTTTACAAGTAATTTCAAAATCTAAGTACTAAAATACCTTCCTGTTCGTCAATTTTGAAATCTATGGCTGCACTTGAATTTGTGCGGTCCGTAATTTTATGTTTTGGGCAACCAGGTGAAGGCAAGTGTTTTTGTTGACGCACGTTAATTGTAAAGACCGCAGAAATGTGAGAGGGGCCACACTTAAGTCCATAAGAGGTCTACCTATTGAGACCCCTATGTACGGACCACAAATGTATTCTGCGGTCGCACTTGCAATTGTGTGGTCCGCACTTCTAGTCTGTGGTTGTACATAAAAAAATATGCAGATCGTAGATCCCAATTTCAGTAGTCTATTGTTTTTGTCATAACCTCACTATGTCCTTAATATTCTCCCTTGATACATAAGTCTTGAATGTGTTGATTGATGACTTGCAACTAACAATCCTCTTTGCTTTGATACAGACAATGGTTCGATCGTGCGACCACGGCGAAACTACAAAAGGAAGAGGTGGATCTTCTAGGGGTCTAGGTAGAGGTACCTTGCCCCTTGGCGAGCCCAAAACTATCAAGAATAAGGTCACATCAGGCAGAGGGAGGGGTACAGACCTTTCTGGTCTAGCTCTTATGAGGGCAACTCCGCTTCTATTCTGGAGAAGGAGTCAGTTACACAATCTAGGCCACCAGGGCAATTTCAGCTCATGGATTAGGCCTCTTCATCTTACAGCACTTCTGAGGGTTCGGAAAGTGCTAGCTAGACTTTTGAGTCGGCAACTGCTCCAGACACGGATGCATAGACTGTACAGGATATCCCTCATGATGGCAGAGGGGGACATCCTCTGGTGTGGAGAGATCAAAGAAGAAGGAGATATGGGAGGACATATGTTTTAGTTTGGCTGTATTCACTTAATTCCAAATGTGGTGGCCCACGAGATATTTGACCCTTGAGAGGCAGTTTGTTGAAAGATTTAGAGACGTACAACCCTGCTGTGCTTAGACAATTTAGAGAGAGACAGGGTTGGATGTTGCTCACTGAGAGAGTGGTAGATGCCAGTAGTACCTTGTTCGAGAGTTCTATGCCAACATTTCTCACATTAAGAAGGGGACGAAGATGACCAAAGTACACAACCTCAAGGTGAGGTTCGATCAACACACGCTAAATGTGTGCTTGGGGTTTGAGGACTTAGAGACAAAAGAGTACCTAGAGAAGTGTGCTATGAAATAAGAAGTCCTACCATGACTAGCAGAGATCTTAGAACCACCAGGGCCAACACCACCATGGATCACTTAGCAGACTTGGTCCATGCCAGAAAGCGACCCATCCGCCTATTCCACGAGCTTTTCTAGTGGCTTTTATCATGGCCAGGTACCCAATTAATATGGGTGTCGTGATGTCGGTCAACATTACATTGGTAGCACAACAGAACAACACGGCCTACCCTTATCCCAACACCATTACAGAGTACCTTACAAATGCAAAGGTAGATCCAAGATTATATGATACAAAGGTGAAGCTAAAGAAGCCTTTTGACTTGTACTCATTGATAGATTCGACCAACCCAAAGAAAAGAGCTCAACCTTCTACCACCACAGGCCAGTCTGATGAACCGATAATGGTAGTTTCTGAGACAGCTGACATTCCATCTACCTCTGCTGAGACCTCTTCTAGTGCTGTTGATATGCCCCCGCCACCATATTCAAGTCTTACCACAGTTTCCAGGGCAGCCCCTGCTACAACTCTGAGGCTGATGCCCATGCCTACAACTCTATTATCTGCTCTACGAGTCTCCCAGACATTGGCGAGTCTCAATAACTAGATACAGATAGCCACTTCAAGGCTGTTTGAGATATCTAGTATTGTTGCAACATAGTCATCTACACAGGAACCACAGGTCTCCAATGATCTTAATCAGAAGTTGAAGGAGATTCTGGAAACTAGAAGATAATAATGGACACTCCGGTACATCACGGGTCAGTTATTGAGGAGTTGATCAAGAAAGTGAAGAAGATGAGGAAATCCCATGCAAGCAAGAGATCAGTGGATAAGCTTAAGAAGAAGGTGACCCGACTTGAGATAATTGGGGATTTGACATTTGACAAGTTGCTTGACCCAGCCCAGTCCGCCCAGATCCATCTACATCATTTGCACCGGTTGCACCGGCTGGCCAGTCTGATGAGCCATGCCTTGCTACCGACACTACTGAGGCAGTGCGTGCGATGTTTGCTACTCCGGCCACTCCCAGATATGATGATGATGAGATACAGTTGGCTGACCCAATGGGAGATGATTCTACTGGGGACACTGAGATGTCCAAGGATGTTTAGGGAGTTTTCTTCGCTCTCTCTCTCTTTTCACTCTTATTTGTTAAGCATTGGGGACAAGGCTTACTTTTATTGGGGGGGGGGGGGGGGGGGGAGTTTATTTGATTGACACTTTGGATACATTCAGACTGTAATAATTGGATGATTTTGTTTTTGTTCTTATTTTTAGTTTATCTATCTTTAGTAGTTATTGTTCATTAGCTTTTTTAATTTTCCACTTTAGTTTTTTTTTTAATAGCTTGTTTTTATGTTAGTAGCTTATTTTTATGCTTTTTGTAGTAGTATGAATAATAAGCATTTAGTTTTCTTAATACCACGGTTCTTTCCAAAGGTAGTTTTGTGTGAACCGGGTGACTTGTCCCAACGGTGGATGGCATGACAACCTTATTAAGGGAATGAGTCCGCTTTTATATTTAGGCAATAATAATAATAATATTAATGAATAAAAGGCCTAATTAAGTCATTCTCGAAAAAGAGTTATTCATGTTTCATTTAGTACTAGCACACTTAACTGTGTGCTTATAGTTTGAAACAAAGTTTTTGAAAGGAAAAAAACTCTAGTTAGTGGCTTTAAGACTCTTGAGTTGACTTTGGTAATCATCGAGTGGTTTATTGGACCATAGTGATATTTAACTTGATTGTGGTTGTTAAAGGCTCGACTCTATCCTCTTTTACGGTCTAGTTATGTAAGGGGTGAGGTGATTTATTGCTAGTCCAAGTACCCGTGTGAATGGTGTAGAACTTGCCCCGAATGTGCTTCAAAGCGAAATCCTAAGTTTTCTTTGTTTGGGAAATGATTGTAGGATTTCCTTGGTACGTTTGAGCTTTCTATTTCCAACCAATGTTGTTATCCCTAGTCAACGCCCTTTGAGCCTCTAACCTTTCTCATTTGATAACCATGATATAAGCCTTTACCCATTTTGTCGTGATCCTATCTTAGCACCCGAACCTTCCTTAACACTCTTGTGAAATAAGTGGCTTAAGGAATAAGTTTGGGGGGAGAGTTGAGGAATTTTAAAGAGGTATCAAGGCACCAAGAATAGAAAAGAAATGATCTCTATGAAAAGAGAAGGCAAGAAAAGAAAAAAATAACAAAAAGAAAAAAGCTAAAAAGAGAATAAAAGGAAGGGTTGATGGATTCAAAAAGAGGTCATTGTCCCTAACATGAGCATAAAGGGAGAAAAATAATGAAAGGAATAAGAAAGAGTAATGTCAAGTCTCTCTAACTTCCAAGAAAAAAAAGAGAATGCCTCTAAGAATTTTGGTAAATGTGAGCCAAGAAATGAAAATGCGGAGTGCTTAAGGAACGGTGTAACCACTTACCCATATGGTATACTTCCCCAATCCAAAAGCCTTCATTACAACCCAAAAGAAGTCCTGCTTGATTTCGATCTGAGTGAGATTACATTAGTGGTGATCTACATGAGGGGCAAGCCTATGGTACTTGAAGTCGTACTTGTGAAATTCTTTTGTGAGAGAAGAGTGAACCTTTCATTGATCTTAAGATTGAGCGCTAACTTTTGAGGTGAGCTTGGCAAATGGAAGGTAGAGGAGAAAGAGTTTGGACTCCACCATGATCCACATAATAGATCAAGAGTCCTTGATGAGTAAAGTCAATTCTTGAAGCTCAAATGTCACATTAGAACTATATGTGCATGATATGTGAATTGTCACTTTGTTGATAATGTATGAGTAGTGTGGGTAATTGTTGGTCCCAGTCGAGTATGAATGGCTTACCATTGACTCTCTAAAATGACCTTTCACACCGAGGAGGTGGAAACTAATCTATTTGCTTGAGGACAAGCAAAGACTTAAGTTTAGGGGAGTTGATAAGTGTGAATTTTGACCACTTATTAGTACCTTCTTGCTTTAGTTTTAGTCCGTAAGTGTTGATTTGTGAGCCTAAAACTGACGAAAGTGTGTAAATTTCAGGAATGTTGGAGATTTGGAATCTAATGAAGAAATCCAACTCAAAAAGAAGTGTTCCAGATCATAAGGCAAGAAGGGGCGCAACAGACCAAATGTGTGGTCCGGATAAGTAATTTTGCGGCCGCAGAAGAAAGCGCAGACCACAAAATTCTCTTTGCGGCCGCAGATCTAGTGTTGCAGCTAAAAGGTTAATTAAAGAGAAGTTCGAAATGCACACAATTTGTGCGGGCGTGGAACATGGTCTCACTGACAAGAATTCAAAAAGTTCAGAGAGTGTGCAAAATGACATAGATTGAAGCCTTGCCAGAAGTGCGGACCGCACATAGAATTGTGTGGCTGCAGAAGCTGAAGTGCAGTCGCATGGAAGATTGTGTGGCTTTAGAATCCCTCTACATGCAGACTCAAGCAAAGTGCAAATCACACATGGAATTGTGCAGCCTCAGAACCTCCCGAAAGGCATTTTTGTCAGCAAATTTTGGCACTATAAATAGACGAGAATCACTTTTTATGGTCAAGTTTGGTAGTTTTTTGAGTTCTAGCCGTTGTAGTCTACCACTTTGGGTAATTTGTGACCAATTTGGGTTAAAAATACAATATTTTATCATTTTAATTTTATATTATGGCTTTAATTAGGGTTTCTTCTTTATTTTCTTCAATTTCTACTATGAGTAGCTAGACATTTACTAGGGTTGTGACACAACCCTAGTGTCTAAACCTTATGGGTAATTAACTTAATGCTTGTTTATGATAGGATGTTTGTTATTTAGCCTTGTTCATGCTTTAATTTTAGAATTAATGGTTGCAAATATTGATTCATGCCTTTTTGACTTGGTCTTTACTTGAGAAAAAGAGACTTAGTCTAGAAAAACTTGGCTATCAAGAAATTGGGCTAGTTAAGCTTTTGATTCTCCTAATTAAAGGGTTTGAACTAGAGATAGGGAAAACCCGACTTGAGCTCACATCAACTATTTGGTTTGGTACCCATTTGGGCTTGAGAAAGCCAAATTGGGCAAAATCATTCTATGACCGAGAGGCATTGAGTGAGTAATTTAGAGTTGCGACCTATAATACACCCCAATCACTAAAACAAGTGTTAACGTAATTAACCCATTAGGCTAACAGCTAGGCGAAGGTTACATCCCTAGGACTTTTACCTATTTGAAAACAACCAAAAATAATTAATCAATTTCTAGTTTTATATCTCTAGTTAATCATTGATAGTATAGTTTATAGATGTAATTTTCAAAACCAACTTGTTTGGAAGTGTATTTAAGCTATTTCTTCTACACGCATCATGTGTACAGTCTAACACCCACTCTTAGCTTCCTGAGGAAATAGACCCCGACTCATAGTTGTGTACTATTCTTCCAACACCTCTTTCACTCATTTTTGAGTGTGGATTGGGAGTGGATCAATTACTAACCAATTTTAGTTTCTGTAGGGACTTCTAGCAGCACTTCAAGATATTATACCAGCTTGTGAGCACAGGATGTGTGCCAGGCACATCCTTGCAAATTAGTCAAAGAGTTGGAGAGAAATTCATAGGAGAATGTTTATTCTGGAAGTGTGCTAAGTACATATGAAGTTGAATTCAAGAAAAAACTGAAAACACTAAGTATGCTTGGTAAGAACATAGTTGATGATCTTTGGTACTATAACAAAGAGACTTGATGTAAGGTGTATTTTAATGTAGAAGTCAAGTGCGATGCAGTAGATAATAATATGGCTAAAAGTTTTAATGTTTGGATCCTAGCTGCAAGGTACAAGATCATTATTACCATACTTGAAGAAATAAGAATCAAATGTTGACTAGAATAGCTAAGATAAAGGAATTTGCAAATACACGGTCTTGCAAAATTTCTCCAATGGCATTAAAGGTCTTATAGGAAAATATTGAAAAGTCAATGAGGTGTATAATTTTTTTAATGGATATACGGGATATCAGAGTAGGGAGGGATCAAACCAACACGTTGTTTGCCTAAGATATAGTACTAGTAGTTGTAGGGCCTGGATGTTGAAGGGGATACCATGTCCACATACCATAGCTGCAATGTACCATAAAGGGTATGAACCGGTTGACTATGTTGATAACTGCTACATGAAGGAGACATATTTGATGACATATTCTCACTTTTTTCAACAACTCAATAGTATGAAAATGCGGCCTACATCTACTAACCCTCCTGTTGTACCACCAATGGTGAAAAGTATGCCTGGCAGGCCAAAAAGGTTAGGATAAAAAACGCAACTGAAACAATTTTTTTTGAAAAGTTACCTAAAACTAGACTTGTCAAGAGGTGTAGCATCTGCAAGGGTAGTGGTCGCAACAAGAGGGGGTGTCACATAAGTGCTAGAGTTCTATCAGGTTCAGGAACTGCTGCTGCACCATCAACTTTAACTTCTAGTGCTGCAGAAGCATCATGTTCAGGAAGAAATAGAGGCAGACCAAAGGTAATATAGTATATCTAACTGAATCCACTTTCTTTTAAATTTAAAAACTATATCTAATTGTTTATTATCTGTTAGAAACCAGCAAATGTAGAAGTTGAACCTACTGCAAAAAGAGGGAGAGGAAGACCTAGAAAATCAACATCTACTGCACCTAATTCCTTTACTGCTGCTGAATTTTCAAGTATTGTAACTTTTACTGCTGAATTTTCATCAACTGCACCTATTGCAGCAGCTAGTACAGGAAGGGGAAGAGGCAGATCAAACAATACAACTCCCTCAGTACCTAATGCAACATCTGCTGCTAGTAGAGGTAGGGGAAGAGGAGGATCTAGGAATGCAACAGTTGCAGCTAGTAGAGGTAGGGGAAGAGGAGGATCTTGGAAAGCAACTCCATCAGCACCTAATGCAATATCTATTGCTCATCATTCACTTGCCAATTGGGTTGAATGTTCTGCACCTAATACATCTAAAGCACCTAATGCATATGCTTCACATAATACCTCTACTACTACACTAAATAGAGGAAGGGAAAAGGGTGTGGATAATACAAGATAATTTAAAAGGCAGAATGGTTTCAAAACTTTGAATGTAAGTGTATATGTATATTTGTGATATTCAATATGTTTTATATAATTGTGATAACATATTGAGTTATTCTTTCTCTATAGCATGACATGCTAGGTAACAAAATAGTATCCACACCAAGTACCAGACTTGTCACGACCCAATTTCTCCCTCCGTGAATTATCGTGATGGCACCTAGTCTCTACGACTAGGTAAGCCTAACACTTTGCGATAATAAAATAAAAGCATGAACATTAACAACTAACGGTAACAATAATCTAATAATCAACTGAATGTCGCTCGGCATATACAATTATCAACTTTCGAAATGTACAAAACACTCCCAAGATCCGGAACACCATAAGTCACAAGCTTCTATGAGTCCTAACTGTTCTACACATCACTGCCTATAGAGGGGGACTCCAAGGATCTGCAGGCGCGGGTAGATGTACCTTGAAGTCTCCGGCAGCAGCGACTGCAAATATGAGCGAGGCTGGTAAGCAGAACCTGGATCTGGACACGAAAAACATGTGCATAAAAGGGCGTGAGAACACCATAACGGTACCCAGTAAGTGCCAAACCTAACCTCGGTCGAGTAGTGACAAGGTCAGGTCAGGGATCTACTGGTATATATATAATAAAGCAAGGCAAAAATAAAATATCGTAGTAAAATAAAGACTAAAATTGAATAAGAAAGAAATCATAGAAAGATAACAACTCAGTACATAGAAATGCAACAGGGGAGATCTCCCGAGATACCGTCTCGTAGTTCCAAACATAAATGTACAGGGGGATCTCCCGAAATATTATTCCATAGTCCCAAAGTAAATATGCAAGACATGAGGGATCTCCCGGAATACCGTTCTGTAGTCTCAAAGTAATATGCAGCCAAAACAATAAAATTCAATAATTACAACACGAAATCCTACAATTCAGCCTAAGTACAAGTTAAGGAAGAACAAGTAAATTCAGTAAACATGCTGCACGTAGTTCAGATAAACAGTTAAGGCAAGTAGGCATGCTATTCTAGTCTAACAAGATACTACACATGCTGATAAGATTCAAATAGGAAGGAAAACAGGGCATTACTTAGTATAAATCGTGTTTTTACAATAATTATCCCACGTACGTACTCGTCACCTCACGTACACGACACTCATATATCAAAACAGTACCAATCCTAAGGGGAGTTTCCCAACACAAGGTTAGTCAAGACACTTACCTCGAACCAAGCTCAAATCAATCCGAAACAACATTCTTTCAACGAATATACGACTCTGAATGGACCAAATCTAGCCAAAATCAATTACATAACATAAATACAACTACAAAGAACTAATCTAGAATCAAAGCTAAAGAAAGAAATTGGAAATTCGCCCCAAAAAGTCTCATCGGGACCACATCTCGGAATCGGGTAAAAGTTACCAAATATGAACACTCATTCACTCACGAGTTCAATCGTACCAAAATTATCCAAATCCGATGTCCAAATCCCAATCAAAACTCAAAAATCCGGTTGAGGAACTTTTCCCATATTTTCCTAACTTTTCAATCCAAATCCGAAATTAAATGGAAGAAACAACTATATATTAATGAAATGCAACCAAAAATGAGTTAGGAATCATTACCCCAAAACTCTCTATGAAAATCACTCAAAAAATGCCAATTTCCCAGCTCCCAAGTCCAAAAATGAAAAAATGAATCAAACCCTCGATTTGGCCCCTTTTCTGCTAGTTAAACCGCGCCTGCGGTTAATTACCCGCTTATGCGGTCCCGCACCTGCGAAAGAACTATCACAGGTGCGAAAACAACTTAAATGGGTTGGGACCACATCTGCGAGCACTAGGCCGCACCTGCGAACCTGCTCCTACGGTCCCTTATCACTTCTGCGGACAACTCACTGCACCTGCGGCCCCAGCTGGACAAGGCCCAAATACGCATTTGCCACTCCATAGCCGCTTCTATGGCCCAAAGTGTGCAAGTGCGATTACAGATACAACAACTTCAGTCATTTTCCTAAGTGTCAATTCAATCTGTTAAGCACGCGAAACTCATCTGAGGCCCCCGGAACCTCAACCAAACATACCAATAAGTCATATAACTCCATGGGAACTTAGTCTAACCTTGGAATCACTCAAAACAACATCAAAACACCAATTTACACTCGGATCCAAGCCTAAGGAACTTCTAAGCTTTCGAATTTCACAAACGATGCCAAAACCTACCAAACCGCATCCGATTGACCTCATATTTTACGCACAAGTCAAAAATGACACCACTAACATAACTTAACTTCTGGAAATTCAATCCGACCCCGATATCAAAGTTTCCACTGCCGGCCAAAATTGCTAAAATTCTAACTTTCGCCAATTCAAGCCTAATTCTACTACGGACCTCCAAATCACATTCTGGAGGCGCTCCTAAGTTTAAAATTACCTAATGGAGCCAAAAACACCATCAAAATTCATATTCGAGGTCGTTTACACACAAGTTGACATCCGGGTCGACTTTTCCAACTTAAGCTTCCAATTAAGAGACTAAGCGTCTCAATTCACTCCGAAATCACTCTGTACCCTAACCAACCAACCCAGTAAGACATAATACAGTTGTAAAGAACAAAAGAAGCAGAAATAAAAAAAATGAGGCTATGACTCTCAAGACGACCGGCCGAGTCGTTACATGAATAGTATCCACTGGTCCAACAATGATAACAAGATCAGGTGATGTAACTGGTGATATTGGTTTCAAACCAAATAGTGGACTGAAATGGATGGGGAAACCAACAATCACAACATGAAGGCTCCACGAGATTAGATGGCAACATAGAATTCAAACAAGAACCGGTGATTCAAACAACCTACGCCAGAATAGCAGCTTTTCACATCCCTAGTAGATTTGGTTGTTTTTGTCGATTGCAATCTGTAAGCAAACAATTTTTTGATGTTTTTGGTTGATTAGAAGTAAAATTGTTTATCCTAAGCCAGAGATTTTGTTACTTTTGTTGACTGCAATCTGCATTTTTTATCCTTCTAGAACTATAATGTATTAGTATTGAAATGTTGTCTTAGTACATTTGATATTTTGTTGATTAAATTTGGTGGTATTTATGGAATGTTGCACTTTATTTCTATAAAATTCAGTAGTTTCTGGCATTGCCATTTACACAAAAGCTCAATGTGACTTATACATAGTAGTTGAAAGAATCTGGGAATCGATCATACCAAGTGAGAAATTCATACATAATTAACTTGTATATAGTATATACCAAAATGAAGTTACATACCATAATGACAATAAAACAGAGTTATTACAGCCTTAACCGAACACTTCTAAATAATTGATACAACATAAAACAACTGCTATTGCAACACAACTGCTATTGAAGCTTCATTTGATCACTCTCCAAGTTGCCAACTTGGATTAGGCTGTTGATCCACATAACAACAAAGACAAATCACAATACACAAAATGAAATTCCTATTCAACCAACACCAGGTCCTTTTCTTTTTCTCCTTTGCCCCTTCTCTTTTTCATTGTCAATTACATCCAAGTTAATGTTGGCATTTTTAAAAACTTTCAAGCTCAACCAATTGCATCTTGAGGCTACCATAAAAAATACATCAAATCTTTTTCCTTCTCTTTAATTTTGTTGAACAATCTTGAAAGAATAAACTTCGATCTTTCGTCAACTTCATTGTCCCTCCATTGAAAAAATTTGCAACTCTTGACCTGAAATTTTATAAATTGAAATTAGTTTAATGACAAAACACAAAGTTAATCGACCACAATAGATGGGCTAGAAATGAGCACATACACCATAGTAGGGGCAAGACCAAAATCTTTGTCCAAGATTACACTTCGACCAAGAAGTCTGTATTTACAACAAAATTTCATGTTTGTATCGCACTTTAATATAGAGCATTGGGTCTTCATCGTCCATACAAAGTCTATTCAAGTTGGTATTTGCTATTTTATAATCCTAATTTCTAATAATATAAAAATTGGGAAAGAAATTTCAAACCCTAAAATAAAGGTTATGAACTCGAATTGACTAAAGATTAGTAATTTATAGTCTATAGACTAGAACTCACCTCTTCAATTTCAGCATCGCCAGTAGAAGGTCTTCAACAGTGGCAGATAGTTTAAGTTTAGCAGGAGTGATAAAAGAAGGGGTTCAAATAAAAGAGCTGAGTTTAACATTTGAGACCCTTTTTTATGGCTTATTTGGCATAATACGTGGTGATTATATAGCAAACGGGCATTTTAAATTTAGTCCTTACGCGCTTGGAAGAGGTGTATCAAACTAGCCATTAAATATTAAAGTGTGTGTGTGTATATATATATATATATATATATATATATATATATATATATATATATAACTTGACGATCACTAAATTATAGATGCATGTATAAAAGTTAAAGATATTTTATTTGTTAATTTTATTATTACCGCTTTAAGTTTTATTCAATTTCTCATGTCGAGCAAATAATACAATACAAGTTGTTATAATATGAATGATAGAAAGTAATTATACCAAGGTTTCCTATGTTTAATATTACTAATCTTGTAATCAGCTCCGGTAAAATGGATCATATCATTTGCAGATATTTCGTATAGTAACTCTTATTTTCCTTCTTCATTTATTTTCCCCTATAATTTCTATTGTTTTTCCTTGATCTCTGATTTTACCCTCAAAACATCTATCTGCTCGATCTCATTACCTATAAGATTTATTTATACCTACAGTTAATTAAGAGAAACTTTGTATTCACAAAATAGTGTAAACGATTTCAATAAATTACCTATCCTTTTACAAGAGCCGTCTAGGCAATTTGCACTTCATACTATTTCTACTTCTATGGTTGAGTTTTGAACACATTGAGGTTGACACAAACACAATTGTCATCAGCGTATAAATACTTATTTACAAGACAAAACCTAAATAGTTTCAAGGAGAAAGTTGCAAACATTATTTTTTCTTTTCAAGGTATGTGATATTGTGTATTTAAGCTTGAGAAAAAAAGAAAAGAAATATGAATGTGAAGTCCGTCTCTTTGGAATTGAATGGAAATACCAAACTCTTTATTAGCACACACTGTCATCTCTCAAGTATATGGACCAAATAAAATTGTAGAAGGGGCAATGAAATCCCTTTAATTAGTTTTTGTTTATATTATTTATAGAGAGGAAATCAAGAAGAGTGGTGGTCCTCATGTATATTGAAATCGCCGGAAGTTTTAGTTATGGCGAAGTTTGAGGAACGCAATACATGCATGCATGTTAGAAGGCAAGTACCCCACCATTCTCATTTATGCCTACTAGTCTTTTTCGACAATTAGTACAACATAAAATCAAGCAATTTAATATGTAAGAATGCAAATAAAAGTAAAAATGTTTATTATTTGACTATGATTAGGTGAAACGTTTGTATAATATACATATCATGCATTTATTAGTTTGATGTAAACAATGACTTTTTTGTACATGTAATGTCCCATCCTCACCAATTGTGGGATCACTTTCTTGAACAAGGAAGGAAACCACAATAATATATCTAGAATGAATTGGTATGGATGTACAAGATTACATGTTATAGAATGGTTGGCCATATAAGTGGAATATATATATATATATATATATATATATATATATATATATATATATATATATATATATATATATATATATATATATATATATATATATATATATATATATATATATATATATATATATATATATATTAAAAAAATAAGTAATAGTCAATATGAAAAATAGAATAACTTAATTACAACTTGCTAGTAGTTATGAGGACCATGTACCCCATTGATTGGCCCGGATAACAAATTGGCAAATGGTTTAAATAGTTTCACAAAACTCATTAATGGAACACAATTTTCCAGTTCATTCCTTTGTATTTGTACATTGTATCAACTCCAAATTTTTATGGAGAAAGGTCAAAGTAAACTTCCACTCAGTTATACTGGTCAACATGCATGGGGTCACGAACGGGGCTAAAAGAGAAA
Organism: Nicotiana knightiana; assembly: GCA_005239525.1. NCBI lineage: Eukaryota > Viridiplantae > Streptophyta > Magnoliopsida > Solanales > Solanaceae > Nicotiana > Nicotiana knightiana. The sequence goes on from ML401948.1 coordinate 31,556, forward strand.
TCACACGTGACTAGTGTTGTTATCCATCCCAATCCAAACAGTGTTCTGAAATAAAATGTAACATCTCTATCACATATATATATATGAAAAAACCTTTGGTAAATAAAGCCAAACACTTGAAGCTATTGATCTTCAGGAGAGCCTATCTAAGAAAGAGCCCTGCCTCCTATTTGAAAGTTGAAGGTTGAAATTTCCAGCTTCCAAAGATACTAGTACTAGTATTATTTCATCAAACTTTGACCAATATATAAGCCAGCACGGTGCACAAGATATTCCGCGTTATCGCAAGGTCCGGAGAACGAGCCGCATGCCAAAGGGATGTGATGTAGACATCCTACCTTAATACAAGCATTATTGACTGCTTGTACAGTTCAAACCCTTGACATATAAGTCACACGAAAACAACTTTAACCAACATATGTTTGTCCAACAAAAAATATATTGTCTTTTTATTTTTAAATGCATGCCAAAGAGGATATGACTTTTTCTAAAATTAATATATGAAGAGTAAACAGTCGAATAGTTAGAATTTAATTATCTAGATTCTAAGATTACATCAAATGAGAAAATAAACTACTACTACATTACTCCAAAAAAATTATAATATATGCACACATTTAGAAAACTCTAGGAAGGAACCATGTGAAATGGAAAAGAACTTGATACTCCAGCTATAAAACGTTCATTTCGAATTTAATTTATTTTTTCTCCACTTGAGGTATTCACCAGGAAACTACCAATCACAAGATTCCATATTTTTGTTCATTTTATATGGTTAAGTCAGAATTTATATCTTAATGCGCCTAGATAGAGTGTTACCAACTTTTGGAAAACATACATTATTCATATTTTTTTAGGAAAATAATGGAGCCGATCGCTAATTTTATTTGAGAAAAATGCCTATTGCTAATATAAAAACTCTTTGGGTTTGTTGTGTTTTGTCCAAAACATCACCCCAGGAGCTCAATATATGTGATAGATACTATTAGAATGTCATTTCATCTTCTCTTAGCATACTGTATTATTTAATTTGCAAAGTAATCTTTGCCCAGTTCAAACTACTTATTATATCTACATTTGTTTTTTAAATCATTTTCAAAACAATTTTTTTTTCGAAAACCAAATTCAAACACAAACTTCTTTAAAATCAAATTATTGGTTTCGAAAATATAAAACCACACCTAGCTCAATTTTCCAAAATTAAATTGTTTGACTTTTAAATCAATACTAATTAAACCATCTTCTCATAGACAAAATGATCTAAAGTCTAAACACAATGGAAAGTTGGAAACGTAATCAAAGCATGAAAATATGTTCCAAAAATTATTCTAAAGATATTTCCAAGGGCGAAACCAATTTTTATTAAATATTAATAGCCAGCAAATATATAGTTTATTAAATATTAATATATTATACATAATCAGTATATTTATATGTTTGACTAGTAAATATAATTTTTTTCTTGTTGACCGGTCAAATGTGTTAAAAGCTCATTTCAAATGGCACCTAGAATTGTATAATCACATCCCGCGTATATGACTATTGTATAAGCCAAAATCCGTTTCAGTACTTAAGGTAACTAAAATAACACCGAAAAAAGAGTCAGTCGAGGTCGACCAGAGATAGTGAGGCCCGTGGTCGAGATGCAAATGATGGTCGAGGTCAAGCACCACAGTAAGGGCAATAACGACTAGTTTATTAGGATAGGATATTGAAGAGAAAATTCCAATGGATATTCTATGTACTTGTACTATTAAGGTTTGCGGGGGTATGTCCCATATAAATAGAAAAAAAAAGGTAATGAATATAGGTATGTGATATTCATTGTTATAAGAGCAAACTTTGCTAAAAGATTCTCTCTCCTGTAAAAAAAAACAAAGACTACATTTTCATCAAGATTCTTGTTCATATTATTCCACACTTTTTCACCAGATTCGAGAATATTTTCATGTTCTATCTGTCGGTCTCTCATCATTGTCAGGAGGAACAATCACGTAGTTCACTGTTTATTAGGTGAACCACTTCTCTTATTTACATAAATGTCATTTATTGTTATTTTTTCCTAGTTATTTCTCCATTATTGTATATACCTCTTGAAACATTCATTGAGTATTATTGTCCGCTCCCTGCTGGATTCATCTAAACGTTAGCCATATTTTTTAAATCCACGTCTAAAGATATTATCATTAACTAGGCTTAACTCGTTATTACACAAGTATAATCATTTTAACCGAAAGTCATACTTTTTGGTCAAATAATTTGGCGCCGACTGTGGAGATTTCCTAGTTAAAATTTTAGTTTTCTCTAGATATGACTAACACTAACCGCAAACGTAAAAATATAAGGGGGGGGGGGGCGTAAGAACAAGATCTCCTTTCTTTGTATGCACATATCTAATATGGCAGGTAATAGAGACGAAAATACGAGAATAATGAGTAACCTCCCAACAACCTCATGAACACCATCAATGAGAGCTCTAAAGCAGTGGATGAGGAAACAACCTCAACGGCTCCCCTAGGCGAGACGGGTCACCCCTCCCCACTACAGCATCACAAAATCTCTTGGTAAATGAGCCTTCACATCTGTGGTGGAAGAGACACCACCAGCAGTAAAAAAGCTCCTTGCGGCTTGGCTAACTGACACCCTAACCATCGTCTTTCATAAGCCCACTCAGGACACAGCTACAGAAAATGCAAGGACTTGCGTTATACCACCAGCGGACGAGCAGCATGACCAGTTTCTTCCTCCAATGACAGGTATTACTCACAATGTCATTAATAGTGCAGGTACCAACACCCTCGCAGCCATTCTAAAAAGGATGGGGGAAATGGAGAAAGAGAACAAAGAACTTCGAGATAAAATCAGAGAACACCAAGAAAGGGTCGATAAGATACCGGGCGCCCCAAAGCTCTTGCCGTAGAGAGATACTGGTCTGTTTGTCAAGCAGCCGTATAGTGATGATGCAACCCACATGCCATAGAAAAGACCTTTAAAATGCTGCCATATCTGAAATATATATGATGGCACGACCGACCCCGAAGACCATATGACTCACTACGTCACCACCGTGAAAGGCAATGATCTCTCCAAGGAACAAGTGTCCTACATCTTGTTGATAAAATTCTGCGAGACCCTCATAGGAGGAGCGTTAACATGGTATTCACAACTGCATGCGTGTTCCATTGAGACCTTCAAAGAAATGACCGACAAGTTCATAACGGCCCATGCTGGGGCCAAAAAGGTCGAGGCGAGAGTAAACAACATATTTACTATTAAACATTATCCGGGAGAAGGATTGGGGACTTCCTCGTCCATTTCAACCGAGTAAGGATGACCTTTCCAAATGTGTCAGAGGGGATGATGGTTACAGCTTTTCAGAACAGGCTGAGAAAAAATGGTTCAAAGGCAACGAGAAAGTTACTAAGTCGGCTTATGAAGTACCACCCCCCCACGCCCCAACTTCTTGGGATGAAAGACACAACGTATATTTTGTCGAGGTTCGAGCAGACGAGGATGACTCAATGGACCGACTCATCAATTGACCTCGGTACAAGACGAATCCAGAAAAGAGCGAAGAAATGATATTAGGAGGGACGTTGCAGCTCCACAACCCAACACGGAATGACATTTTACATATGTCAAAACCGCCATTGCTTCCTCCTCTCGCCATGAAGAGGGCTCACCCAGATCAAGGACAGGGACTCACCAGAACGAAAGAGGTATGCCCCCTTTATTATCCGCTCACAATTTTTATATGTCACCTATAAAAATAGTCTACGCCTTGAAAAATCTCGAAACAAAGGTGAAGTGGCCACAAAAGAAGAGGTCGAGCCTATGTACCAGAAAATCGGATGCCCTTTGCGAGTTTCACCAAGAACAAGGACACAAAAATGTGGATTGCATTGCCCTAAGATAGGAGGTCATAAACATGCTACGACAGGGACACCTCAAATAATTGCTGAGCGACGGGGGAATGACCAACTTTGCTAGAGGACGCAAACAGCATCAGGGACCGCCGAACATGCCTTCACCAACCCGCACTGTCCACATGGTCATCGATGATGGCTACAATGATTCTATCAAAAGCGTGAAGTTCACCACAACCCACAAGCTCAAATGGTCGATCACCCACGAACGGTACGACGAACTTGGAGAAAGTATCATCTTCGATAAGTCAGACACCAACGGTTTGGTCTTCTCTCACTATGATGCCCTTGTTATCACTTTACGAATTTTAGATACTGAGTGAGACGCATTATGGTAGATGACGAGAGCAGCGCGTGTATTATCCATCCTCGAGTACTTGCACAAATGAAACTCGAAGATAAGATAGTGCCACGTTGTATCACACTAACGAGTTTTAACAATGCAGTTGAGCGAACATCTAGCAAAATCACACTCCTCATCTTGGCCGGAGGCGTCACTCTGGAAATTATGTTCTATATCATGGACCAGGACACCGCGTACAATGTCATAATAGGATGACCATGGATACACACCACGAGAGCCATCCCCTCCAGCTTATACCAAGCCATCAAATTCCCAACTCCATGGGGAATAGTCAGTATACGAGGGGAGCATCGAGAATGCTACCGCATCGCCTTGGATTTCATGTTCACTCAACAAACAAAGGACAAAGAAAAATAGGCATAACAATCAACAGGGTCGAGGTCTATATGTGATGATAGCGAGGATGTCAATAGAGACCTCGATACAGTCGAAGCCACGGGATCGACCATAGAAGAACTCGACCCTGTTTAATTAGACGGCAACGACCACAGCAAAAAAGCTAACATCGGCTGCAAACTTCATGAATCGGGTAAGTTTTGTCAATTCTTAACTACTAACGCATACTTGTTTTCTTTTAGACATGCAGATATGCCAGGTATCCCAAAGGAAATAGCCACGCACAAATTGAACGTCGACCAATTCCACCCCCTCCCCCCCAAGCAGGTTAGGTGTAAGTTCAACTCCGTAAGTAATGATGCAGTACGTGAAAAGGTGGAAAATTTGTTGTAAAATGGCTCCGCCAAGGAATCGAAATACCCCTAATGGGTTTCGAACATGGTCATGATGAAACAAAGAATGGGAAATGGCGGATGTACATAGACTTCACAGATTTGAATAAAGCATGCCCCAAGGATTCATTCCTATTATCCCATATCGACCAGCTCATCGACGCAACGATTGGGCATAAGCTACTAAGCTTCTTGGACGCCTACTCGGGCTATAATCAAATCCTCATGGAAGAAGAGAATCAGGAGAAAACTACTTTCATCACCCACCAGGGGACGTACTGCTACAGGGTCATGCCATTTGGGTTGAAAATGCAGAAGCAACTTACCAAAGGTTAGTAACGAGGATGTTCAAAGACCAACTTGGCAAAACTATCGAAGTCTATATAGCCGACATGCTGGTCAAGTCCAAAAGGAATGAAGATCACATCGACCACCTGAAAGAATCCTACGACATACTCAGATGCTACGAAATAAAACCGAATCCAGAAAAGTGTGCATTTGGCATGGCCTCAGGAAAATTTCTAGGCTTCCTGGTGTCGCAGCGAAGGATCGAAGTCAACCCTGATCAATCAGAGCCATCGAAGGGATACCAGAACACCTAACAACTAAAAAACAGGTTTAGAGATTAATCGGGTGCATCGCCGCACTTTCAAGATTCATTTCGCGATCATTGGACAGGTGTCGCAAGTTCTTCGGCGTACTCATGAAGGATAACGACCTCTAATGGACTTCAGAGTGTGTACCAGCCCTGAAGGAATTAAAAGCATATTTTTCATCGCCAACGTTACTTTCAAAATCAAAGCTGAGAGAACGTCTCCTCGTCTACCTCGCTGTATCCAAAGTAGCTGTCAGCACAGTCCTAGACTGAGAAAGTAAAGGTACATAGTCTTCCATCTATTACATTAGAAAAACACTTGTCGACGCCAAGACAAGATACCCTTACCTAGAAAAACTGGCCCTGACCCTAGTCGTAGCTTCACGAAAGCTTAGACCATATTTCCAGTTCCACCCAATCTCGGTCGTCACGACTTCCCCTGAGAAGAATTTTGCATAAGCCCAACCTATCGGGAAGGTTGGCCAAATGGGCTATCGAACTGAGCGAGCACGATATCACATATCAGCTGCGAACAATGATAAAAGCCTCAAGTCCTGACAGACTTCATCTCCGACTTCAGCGCAAAAATAATGCTCGTAGTCGAAAAAGAATCCGTCCATGCTTCTCCACAAGCACAAGACCTATAGGTCCTGTGTACTGATGGTGCGTCCAACGCATCAGGGTTCGGACTGAGACTCGTACTCACAGTCCCAACAGGCGAAGTGATTCGCCAGTCTATATGGTGCCCGAACATGACTAATAGCAAGGCCGAGTATGAGGTCAAATTTGCAAGATTAAGACTAGCACTCAGATACGGGGCAAACCAACTAAGACTATGTTGTGATTCTCAACTCGTGGTCAACGAAGTCATAGGGACTTTCCAGATCAAGGAACACAGGTTGCAAAAGTACCAGACTGAAATTTGCAAGCTATTTCCCAAGTTTGACGAATGTCAACTCGACCAGATCCCCCGAGCATAGAATACCGAGATGGACGGCCTCGCCAAATAAGTCGCAACCACCAAAAACATTGCAATCGGAGATGGAAGTGTAGTCCACTTTCTCAACTCATCAATAGACCTAATCTAGGTGAGAACCATAAACCTGACTTAGGATTGGCGCAACCGTATTGTTACATACTTGCAGGATGTCGTACTCCCAATTGACATAAAGGAGGCCAAGAAATTGCGAATGCAAGCAGCCCGATACAACATCATTCACAACGACCTATACAAGAGGACATATGGCGGCCCTCTGGAAAAATTCCTGGGCCCAAATAAGATGAGGTGCGTCCTTGAGAAGGTCCACGAAGGCCACTGCGGAGCTCATTTCGACAATCAGGCTTTGGTCAGATGCCTCATATGAGCAGGGTACTAATGACCCACCATGAAAAAGGAAGTCATATATTTCATGAATAAGTGCGAACAATGCCAAAAGTACGCCCCAATGATTCACCAAGCAGGCGAACACCTACACTCTGTCACTTCCCCTTGTCTATTTATCAAATGGGGAATGGACATCGTGGGTGTGATGACCTAAAAGGTCATCTTATAAAATAAGACTCCATTCCAGGCTCATTAGCCATAAAAAGATTAATTTTAATTACCTCAATTTGTGTGCGCAGTCCGGGCGTGAAACTAGAAAGCTTTTATGTGAAAATATGAGAAATAGTAATTTTTGGAATTTAAAACTTGGTTTTAGTTGACTTTGTTCAATATTTTGAGTAAACGGACCCGTATCTATGTCCCGACGATCCCGGGAGGTCCGCAGTGAAATATGGGACTTGGGCATATGCCCGAAGTTGAATTCCGAGGTCCCTAACCTTAGAAATCAATTTTTGAAAGAAATTATTTTGCTGGACTTTTAATGAAATAAAGAAATGAATTAATGTTTGAAACCGTTGGTATCGGTCCCGTATTTTGGTTCCGGAGCTCGATACAGGTTTGTTATGATGTTTACATCCTATCTGTGAGATTTGTAAGAATCGGAGTTGATTTGACGTGATTCGAACGTCCGATTGAGAAATAGTGAACTTTAAGTGTTCTTGAGAAAAATGATGAGTTTTGAGGTTTAATTCATAGTTTTACATGTTATTTTCATGATTTGATCGCACGAGCAAGTCTGTGTGATGTTTTTAGACTTGCGTGCATGTTTGGTTCAGAGCCCCGAGGGCTCGGGTGAGTTTCAAGTAGGCTTCAGAATGTTTTAAACTTGAAAAAGTCTGTTGGGTGCACCATTTCTGGTGTGCCCGCACCTGCGAGCCTTGAGCCGCAGGTGCGACTTTGTCAAACTGTTCCTTGTTCCGCAGATGTGGAATATTCATCGCAGGAGCAGGACCGCAGATGCGGCCCCAAGTGCCCAGTCCCACTTCGCAGAAGAGGCCCATTGTCCGCACTTGCGGATGCGCAGATGCCCCAAGCATCGCAGGTGCGAGGGTCGGGCGGTGGGTTCACTTAATTAGAACCTCAACCCTTTTTCTTCATATTTTTCGAACTAAAAAGACCTAGAGTCGATTTTCTTCACACAAATTCATCCACAAAGTGTTGGTAAACAATTCTAAACTTATCTCTTTCAATTACCCAATGATTTCCATCACTTTTCAATCCAAAATCAAGAATTTTCATAGTAAAAATTGAGGGTTTGGGTAGAATTAAGGAATTTTGTAAAAATGGGATTTTGACCTCGAATTGAGGTCAGATTTTGAAACTAATTGCACATTTGGGCTCGGGAGTGAATGGGTAAACGGAACATTGTCCGAACCCCGAGTTGGGACCAAGCACGCCCGGGGTTGGGTTTTAACTTTTTTTGAGAAAACTTAGAAAAATCATAAATTTTCAGTAAAGTTACTTCTTTTAGCCTTAATTAATGATATTGATCTAATTATGATTAGATACGAGCGGGTTAGAGAAAAATTCGAAAGGAAAAGCGGTAATTGAGCAGTGAGTGACCTGAGAATTTGAGGTAAGTGCTTAGTTTAACCTTGACTTGAGGGAATAGGAATCCCCAACTTAAATGCTATGTGAATTCGCATGTGTGTGGTGTATAGGTGAGGTGACGAGTATCTATGCATCACCAAGTTATATGTTAAACATGATCCCTTCCCCGGTTTCCAATTATTTGCCTCCGCACTTAATTGTTCATGATCATTGAGGTTTACATGTATATCTGGATTCGCTGATTCATTGTTAAGCATTGCTTCAAGTAATTTGGAAGTGTTGGCTGTTCCCTTGGTTTTGTTGTGTTACATAAGGATTGAGCTAGTTGTTTGTGTTACGATATGTATATACATTCCGGTTGACTTTGTATGAAATGATAATTGATGAAGTTTATAAGTTTTACAGCTTCTGTTTATAATTTTTGATAAACGAAAAACATTGTGAAAGACTTGGCCTGAATTGTGAAAGTATTTATAAATAAACTGATATGATATGTCTGGTGCGAGCGGGTTGCACGTCGCAACAAGGAATGATAAGGGTGGACAGGTGGTCTCGGGTTGCACGCCGCAACATGAGAAATAAGGGTGATATATATATAGGGATGAGCAATAACAGTGGACAAGTGGGAGCGGGTTGCGCGCCGCAAGAAGGAGCGATAAGGGTGAACATTTATGTTTTACTGATTTTTGAAAATAAGGATTTGGAAAAATTCTGGTTTTATTTAAAAGGTTTTCATACTCTGATTTTTATTGTGATTTAAATTAAAAGTTGGAAAAAAATTGAAGAGTTGATTATAGTCGATATTTGAAAAGAGTTATCCGAGTTGCTTTTATTATTGTTGCAAGTTACTGGTTATCGAGTTTATTATTGTTATTATTTCTTTCTTGTTTTATTATATATATATATATATATGTATATATATGTATACTGTTTACAGGTTATGTAGTAAATTCCCCGCCATAGTCTCGTCACTACTTCGTCGAGGTTAGGCTCGGCATACTCAATACATGGGGTCGGTTGTACTGATACTACACTCTGCACTCTTTTGTGCAGATCCAGGTACCGTCCAGTGTTAGGAGATCTTAGTAGCTGAGAATTTTCGTTCGGAGACACGAGGTAGATCTGCTGGCGTCCGTAGATTCCTGGAGTCTTCTCTTACTTTATAGACATTGTTTTACTTCATTCGAAACAGACATATATATTTCTTTAAGCCATTATTTGTAGTATTATTTTTAGTTCGTGAAATGTGACACCAGACCCTGGGTAGACTTTATATATATTTAGTTCGAGGTTCAGCTTATTTATTCGGTTATTATTTCATGGAATCATTTATTGGAACTTACTAGATTCAGTATTTACTTTTAATTTGTTCTATTATGTTTAAGAAACTTTAAAAGGAAATGGTTGGTAAACTTCTACATCGGCTTGCCTAGCAATTATTGTGTTAGGCGCCATCACGATCCCGCGGTTTGGGAATTTGGATCGTGACAAGTTGGTATTAGAGCACTAGGTTGCATAGATCTCACAATTCACGAACAAGCTTGATAGAGTCTGAGGGATCGGTACGGAGACGTCTGTACTTATCTCTCAGAGGTTATGAAGTTAGAAACAAACTCAATTTTTATTTCTACTCTGTCGTGCGATTCTTGGTATCTTAAATACTGATTGAACTCTTCTACTCTCTCGCAGATGGTGAGAACGCGTGTTTCTTCTTCCGCTAACCAACAATCCGGTGTTCCAGCAGCAGCAGCTCCTATTAGGGGCAGAGGCCGAGGCCCCATCAGAGGCCGAGGCAGGGGCAGGACTCAACCCGTTGCTCATACTGCAGCCCCAGCTGTGGAGCCCCAGATTGAGATTAATGGGGAGGGGGGGGGCTCTGGCCCAGACTGTTTCAGCTGGACCAGCTCAGGTTCCAGAGGGGTTTATTGCTACCCCGGTACTTCAGGATGCTTTGGTTCGATTAGTGGGACTTATGGAGTGTGTAGCCCAGACTGGTGCACTCCCTGTTGCAGCAGCCGTATCTCAGGCTGGAGGAGGGGTCCAAACTCCCGTTACCCACACTTATAATTAGACTACTCCTCAGGTTCAGACCCCAGCAGCCAATCTAGTTGTGGTAATTCAGCCAGTTGCTCCAGCGCCGTCCGTTGATGGGGCAACTATGTCCACCAATGCTTTGTGGAGATTGGACAGGTTCATCAAGTTTTTCCCTGTTCACTTCAGTGGTGCTACTTCAGAGAATCCTTAGGAATATATGGGAAGTTGTCATGAGATTCTTCATAATATGGGTATTTTGGAAACCAATGGGGTCGACTTCGCTGCGTTTCAGATGACTGGTTCCGCCAAGAAATAATGGAGGGATTATTTGTTGACTAGACCAGTTGGGTCGCCTGCTCTGACTTGGGATCAGTTTTCTCATCTCTTTTTGGAGAAATTTTTGCCTATCACTACCAGAGAAGAGAAGCATAGTCAATTTGAGCTTCTTCAGCAGGGTGGCATGACTGTTACCCAGTATGAGAATCATTTTGTGAATTTGGCTCGACATGCTATTCTTTTGTTGCCTACTGAGAGAGAGAGAGAGAGAGGGTTAGGAGATTTATTGAGGGCCTTGCCCAGCTCATCAGGTTGTAGATGGCTAAGGAGACAGGGACAGAGATTTCATTTCTGGATGCAGCCAATGTGGCCAGGAGAGTTAAGACGGTTCTCGGGATGGGAGGTCAGGGGTCAGACAAGAGACCTTGCCATTCCGGTAGATTCAGCGGTGCCTCGTCTGGGGGAGGAGATACTCAGGGTAGAGGCCATTCTTCCAAGCCATTTAATTCAGCACTTCAGACGTCCCATGGTGCTTCAGGTGGTCATGGCTCTTACTTGCCTTATTCTGATCAGTCAGCCCCGATCAGAGCACCTCTTCTTCAGAGTTATTATCGTGGTCAGCCAGTTCGTCAGGGTCAGCCGGTTCGTCAGGGTCAGCCTCAATATCAGTATGGTTGTTATGAGTGTGGTGAATATGGGCACATTCGGAGATCTTGTCCGAAATTTTTGGGTAATCAGCCTCAGTCCAGAATTCTTGTGCTATAGTTCCGGCACCACTTGCAACACCACCTACCCAGCCAGCTAGGCGTAGGGGTCTGGTAGTCATAGGTAGAGGTCAAAATGTTAGAGGTGGAGTTCAGCATGCTAGAGGTGGAGGCTAGCCCGCTAGAGGTGGTGACCAGCCCGCTAGAGGTGGAGGACCACTTGTCAGGAGTCCTCCTGGTGATGCAGTTCAGGGTGGTGGGGCCCATCCCCGATTATATGTATTTCCAGCCAGGCCCAAGGCGGAGTCCTCCGATGCAGTTATCACCGGTACCATTTCAGTTTGTAATAAATATGCTTCAGTTTTGTTTGATCCGGGGTCTACTTATTCTTAAGTGTCATCCTATTTTACCTCATATTTGGTTGCGCCCCGCGATTCTTTGGGTGTCCCTGTTTATGTGTCTATGCCGGTGGGGTATGCTATTGCTGTAGATCGTGTGTATTGTTCGTGCGTAGTCATTATTGAGGGTCTTGAAACTAGTGTAGACCTTTTGCTTCTTGACATGGTCGATTTTGATGCCATATTGGGCATGGATTGGTTTTCATCATATTATTGCCTCGGTTAGAATGGAAAGGGACTTCTGGTCATTCTCCTAGCAGAGTGATTTCTTATGCCAAGGCTCGTCACATGGTTGAGAAAAGATGTTTGGCTTATTTGGCTCATATCCGTGATTCTGATGCCGAGATTTCTTTAATAGAGTCAGTGCCTATTGTTCGGGAGTTTCCCGAAGTGTTTCGTGCAGACCTGCCAGGGATGCCACCCGACAGGGATATCGATTTTTGTATTGATGTTGCTCCGGGCACTCAACCCATTTCTATTCCTCCATACCGGATGGCCCCACCAGAATAGAAAGAATAGTTGCAAGACCTGATTGATAAAGGTTTCGTCAAGCCTAGTGTCTCGCCCTAGGGTGCGCCGATTTTGTTTGTAAAGAAGAAGGGCAGATCAATGAGAATGTGTATAGATTACCGGCAGTTGAATAAAGTTACTATAAAAAATAAGTATTCGTTGCTGAGATTTGATAATTTATTTTATCAGCTTCAGGGTGCCAGTGTGTTTTCAAAACTTGATCTGAGATCGGGCTATCATCAATTGAAGATTAGGGTGTCCGATGTTCCTAAAACAGCCTTTCGAACAAGGTATGGGCACTATGAATTTTTGGTGATGTCTTTTGGCTTGACTATGCCCCAACAACCTTTATGGATTTGATGAATCGGGTTTTTAAGCCTTATCTGGATTCCTTCATAATTGTGTTCATTGATGATATTCTTATATACTCCCGCAGTCGGGAGGAGCATGAACAACACCTCCGTATAACACTCCATACTTTGAGGGATAATCAGTTGTATGCAAAATTTTCAAAGTGTGAATTCAGGTTAGATTCAGTAGCTTTCTTGGGTCACGTCGTATCAGCAGAGGGTATTCAGGTAGATTCTAAAAAGATAGAGGCAGTCAAGAACTAGCCTAGACCCACTTCAGCCACAAAAACCAGGAGCTTCTTAGGTTCGGCGGGATACTAGCGTTGTTTTGTGGAGGGGTTCTCGTCTATAGCATCCCCGATGATGAGATTGACTCAGAAGGGTGACCCATTTAAATGGTCGGATGAGTGTGAGGCAAGCTTCCAGAAGCTCAAGACAGCCTTGACCTCAGCACCGGTATTGCTGTTACTATCAGGTTCAAGATCCTTCACGGTATATTGTGATGCTTCCCGTATTGGGTTGGGAGCGGTATTGATGTAAGAGAGCAGGGTGATAGCATATGCGTCTCGGCAGTTAAAGATTCATGAGAAGAATTATCCTGTCCATGACTTAGAGTTGACAACCATTGTTCATGCATTGAAAATATGGAGGCACTATCTCTATGGCGTGCCATGTGAGGTTTACATGGATCATCGTAGCCTCCAGTACTTGTTCAAGCAAAAGGATCTTAATTTGAGACAGAGGAGATGGCTAGAGTTATTGAAACACTATGACGTCACTATTTTGCATCATCCAGGAAAGGCCAATGTGGTGGCCGATGCATTGAGTAGGAAAGCAGTAAGTATGGGCAGTCTTGCATGTATTCTAGTTGGTGAGAGACCGTTAGCTTCAGATATTCAGACTTTGGCTGATCAGTTCACGAGGATGGGTATTTATTCCAGCCATGTTCTAGCTTGTACAGTTTCTCGGTCTTCCTTATTCGAGCGTATCAGAGATCGATAGGATGATGACCCGCACTTGACGGTCCTTAAGGACACAGTTCGGCACGGTGGTGCCAAGAAGGTTACAGTTGGAGATGATGGAGTTTTGGATGCATGATCGTATATGTGTGCCTAATGTTGATGGCCTTCGTGATTTGATTCTTGAAGAAGCTCACAGTTCTAAGAATTCTGTTCACCTGGGTGCTGCCAAGATGTACCAGGACCTGCGACAGCACTACTGGTGGCGAAGGATGAAGAAGGAAATTGTTGCTTATGTGGCTCGTTGTTTTAATTGCCAACATGTGAAATATGAGCATCAGAGACCCGGTGGTTTACTTCAGCAGATAGAGATTCCTGAGTGGAAGTGGGAGTGTATCACCATGGACTTCGTTGTGGGACTCCCACGGACTCAGAGGAAGTTCGACGCCGTTTGGGTTATTGTGGATAGGTTGACTAAATCAACACATTTCATTCCAGTGGCAAGTACTTATACTTCGAAGCGGTTGGCAGAGATATATGTTCGAGAGATTGTTCGCCTTCACAGTGTGCCCGTGTCAATCATTTCTGATCGAGGTACGCAATTTACCTCGCACTTTTGGAGGGAAGTTCAGCGAGAGTTGGGTAGCCGAGTTGAGCTGAGCACAACATTTCATCCTCAGACGAATGGACAGTCCGAGCGTACTATTCAGATTCTAGAGGATATGCTCCGCGCTTGTGTTATTGACTTTGGAGGTTCTTGGGATCAGTTCTTGCCGTTAACGGAGTTTGCCTACAATAATAGTTATCAATCGAGCATTCATATGGCTCCCTATGAGGCATTATATGGTAGACGGTGTCGATCGCCGGTTGGATGGTTTGAGCCGGGAGAGGCTCGGTTATTGGGTACATACTTAGTTCAAGAGGCCTTAGATAAGGTCAAGATTATACAGGATCGACTTCGTGTAGCTCAGTCTAGTCAAAAGATTTACGCTGATCATAAGGTTTGGGATGTGGCATTCATGGTTGGAGAGAGAGTATTACTCCGGGTATCGCCCATGAAGGGTGTCATGAGATTTGGGAAGAAGGGCAAGTTGAGCCCTAGGTATATCGGGCCATTTGAGATTCTTGATAGAGTGGGGGAGGTAGCTTATAGACTTGCGTTGCCTCCAGGGTTATCCTCCGTTCATCCGGTATTTCACGTATCTATGCTCCGGAAACATAATGGTGACCCGTCCTACGTGATAGATTTCAGCTCTGTCCAATTGGACAAAGATTTGACTAATGAGGAGGAGCCGATAGCCATTTTAGACCGATAGGTTCGTCAATTGAGATCGAAGAGTTACCCTTCAGTTCGAGTTCAATGGAGGGGTCAGCCTATTGAGGCAGTTGCTTGGGAGTCCGAGTCGGACATGCAGAGTAGATATCACCACTTGTTTTCCAGTTCAGGTAATTTTCTATGTCCGTTCGAGGACGAAATTTTGTTTTAGAGGTGGAGATTGTGATGACCCAAAAGGTCATCTTATAAAATAAGACTCTATTCCAGGATCATTAGCCTTAAAAATATTAATTTTAATTACCTCAGTTTATGTGCTCAGTCCGGGCGTGAAACAGGAGAGCTTTTATGTGAAAATATGAGAAATAGTAATTTTTGGAATTTAAAACTTGGTTTTAGTTGACTTTGTTCAATATTTTGAGTAAATGGACCCGGATCTCTGTTCTGACTATCCCGGAAGGTCCGCAATAAAATATGGGACTTGGCCGTATGCCCGAAACTGAATTCCGAGGTCCCTAGCCTTAGAAATTAATTTTTGAAAGAAATTGTTTTGCTAGATTTTTAATGAAATAAAGAAATGAATTAATGTTTGAAACTGTTGGTATCGGGCCCGTATTTTGATTCTAGAGCTCGATACAGGTTTGTTATGATGTTTACATCCTATCTGTGAGATTTGGTAAGAATCGGAGTTGATTTGACGTGATTCGGACGTCCGGTTGAGAAATAGTGAACTTTAAGTGTTCTTGAGAAAAATGATTTTTTGAGGTTTAATTCATAGTTTTACATGTTATTTTCATGATTTGATCGCATGAGAAAGTCCGTATGATATTTTTAGACTTGCGTGCATGTTTGGTTTAGAGCCCCGAGGGCTCGGGTGAGTTTCGGGTAAGCTTCAGGATGTTTTAAACTTGAAAAAGTCTGCTGGTGCACCATTTCTGGTGTGCCCGCACTTGCGAGCCTTGAGCCGCAGGTGCGAGTGCCTGCCCGCAGGTGTGACTTTGGCCAACTGTTCCTTGTTTCGCAGATGCAGAATATTCATCGCAGGAGCGGGACCGCAGAAGCAGAAGCACGTCCGCAGATGCGGCCCCAAGGACCCTGTCGCATTTCGCAGAAGCAGCCTACATCCGCACCTACGGATGCGGAGATGCGCAGGTGCGAGGGTCGGACAGTGGGTTCACTTAATTAGAACCCCATCCCTTTTTCTTCATATTTTTCGAACTAAGAAGACCTAGAGGTGATTTTCTTCACACAAATTAATCCCCAAATCGTTGGTAAGCAATTCTAAACTTATCTCTTTCAATTACCCAATGATTTTCATCACTTTTCAATCCAAAATCAAGAATTTTCATGGTAAAAATTGAGGATTTGGGTAGAATTAGGGAATTTTATAAAAATGAAATTTTGACCTAGAATTGAGGTAGGATTTCGAAACTAATTGCACATTCGGGCTCGGTGGTGAATGTGTAAACAGAATTTGGTCCGAACCTCGAGTTGGGACCAAGCGGGCCCGGGGTCGGGTTTTAACTTTTTTTGAGAAAACTTAAGAAAATCATAAATTTTCAGTAAAGTTACTTCCTTTAGCCTTAATTAATGATATTGAGCTAATTATAATTAGATTCGAGCAGGTTAGAGCAAAATTTGAAAGGAAAAGCGGTAATTGAGCAGTGAGTGGCCTGCGAATTTGAGGTAAGTGCTTGGTTTAACCTTGACTTGAGGGAATAGGAATCCCCAACTTAAATGCTATGTGAATTCGAATTTGTGTGGTGTATAGGGTGAGGTGACGAGTATCTAGGAATCACCAAGTTTTCTGTTAAACATGATCCCTTCCCCGGTTTCCAATTATTTACTTCCGAACTTAATTGTTCATGATCATTGAGGTTTATATGTCTATTTGGATTCGTTGATTCATTGTTAAGCATTGCTTCAAGTAATTTGGAAGTGTTGGTTGTTCTCTTTGTTTTGTTGTGTTACATAAAGATTGAGCTGGTTGTCAGTATTACGATATGCATATACATTCCGATTGACTTTGTATGAAATGATAATTGATGAAGTTTATAAGTTGTACAAGTTCTGTTTATAATTGTTGATAAACGAAAATGTTGTGAAAGGCTTGGCCTGAATTGTGAAAGTTTTTGTAAATAAATTGATATGATATGTCTGGTGGGAGCAGGTTGCACGCCGCAACAAGGAGTGATAAGGGTGGACATGTGGGATCGGGTTGCACGCTGCAACAGGAGAAATAAGGGTGATATATATATATATATATATATANGTTAGGCTCGGCACTTACTCAGTACATGGGGTCGATTGTACTGATACTACACTCTGCACTCTTTTGTGCAGATCCAGGTACCGGCCAGTGTTAGGAGATCTTAGTAGCTGAGCATTTTCATTCGGAGACACGAGGTAGATCTGCTGGTGTCCGCAGATTCCTGGAGTCTTCTCTTACTTTATAGACACTGTTTTATTTCATTCGAAACAGACATATATATTTCTTTCATCCGTTATTTGTAGTATTCTTAGTAGTTCGTGAATTGTGACATCAGACCCTGGGTAGACTTATGGTTATATATATTAGTTCGAGGTTCAATTTATTTATTCCGTTATTGTTATTATTCATGGAATCATTTATTGGAAATTACTAGATTCAATATTTACTTTCAATTTGTTCTATTATGTTAAAGAAACTTTAAAAGGAAATGGTTCGTAAACTTCTAACATCGGCTTGCCTAGCAAGTATTGTGTTATCCGCCATCACGATCCCGTGGTTTGGGAATTTGGGTCGTGATAGTGGGCTCCCTCCAGGCAGGGCGAGGTAACGTACGATTTCTTTCGGTTTTAACTGACTAATTTTCTAAGTGGGTAGAAGCAGGAGCATTCGCCCAAATACGCGAACATGAATTGATCGCCTTCATATGGAAAAACATCAATTGGCCTCCCCAAAGAGATCAACTGCGACAACGGACCTCAATTTACAAGAAAAAAGATCGCTAAATTTTTTGAAAAATGGCATATCAAAAGAATACTCTCAACGCCATATCACCTCGCAGGCAATAGGAAAGCGGAGTCCTCCAACAAATCGATACTTAATATAATGAAGAAAAAAAACTTGTGACGCCAAAGGTCTATGGACGAAAATATTACCAGAAGTACTTTGGGCCTACCGAACTATGCCGAAGACGAGCACATGAGAGACGCCTTACTCATTGGTCTATGGTACTGATGCAGTTACACCGGTCGATGTCGGTGAGCCCAACCTAAGATACTCCCACGAAAACGGACCAAGGAACGATGAAAGAAGAAAGTAGGAGCTCGACGAAGTCGAACAACGAAGAGATATGGCCTACGTAAGGATGGTCGCCCAAAAGCAACAAGCATAACGCTATTATAAAAAAATGGAAAGGTCAGGCCACTCAAAGTCGGGGACTACATGCTTAAATATAAAACACAAGCAAGTAAAGACCCACGAGAAGGTAAACTGGGGACAAATTGGGATGACCCGTACAAAATCATGCAACAACAAACAAAGGGTCATTCCAACTAGAAACAATGGCAGGAAAGATACTACCAAACAAGTGGAATGTTGTTCAGCTCAAGTACTTCAACTTCTAAGAGATAAAGCGTACTTTTGTTCCCCTTACCTGAGTTTTGTCCCAATTGGGTTTTCTTAGGGAGGTTTTAACGAGGCGACGAAGGGGAAACTTCAGGTCGAAGTGCGCATAGATATAGACACATGATGGCTAGTTCATTGCTCGACCTCTCAAGACCCCTCCATGTCAACCAATGAAAGGACTAGATAGGCTGGGACTGGGACCGAAACACCGGCCAACGCCCGGAAAAAGATGTAAATTTCTCCAAGTGTATGAATAAAGTACAAATGCATGAAATTTATTCCTATTTATCCAAATATATAACCAAGGCAACATTGCCTTAAAAGTCCACAACATCGACCAACGCCGCACCTAGAGGCATATCGTTCTAAACATAGGTTATATTCGATCTCGTTCGAATTAACACCTAGTTGGCCCTTGGCCATAATAAACATAGGCTATATTCGACCTCGATCGAATTAACACCTAATTGGCCTTCGGCCATAATAAATATAGCTTATATTCGACCGCGTTCGAATTAACACCTAAATGGCCCTCGACTATAATTAAACATAGGATAGGTTCAACCGTACTCAAGCTAAGTGATTACAACTAAGAAAATCAAAGAGCAGACAAGCACAAACTGAAGAAAAAGAATCAGTTACAAATAACAAATCTGGAATTTCATACTTAGAAATTTTTTACAAAGGCTCGTAAAGATGCCACAACAAAACAAAAGAAGGAAAAAGAAAAAAAATTACTAGTCGCCGCCAGGCCCAGTAGTTCCTCAGTTTGCCCACGTAGACCATCTCCTTCTACCCCTTCACCATCACCCTCAGGATACGCATCCTCGTACCAGGCATCCTCTTCAATTCAGTCCACATCTGCGTCTTCCTCATCGTCACCAGCCTCCAATGTGGCAGGATCTTAGCCAAAAATGACTCGAGCTTCACGTCCTTAACACGAGCATTTTTGAAGATGGCTTCTGAAGCGATTCTCGCCCTCATCAGATCTCTAAATATATCCAGCTGGGCCTCAGTGTGAATACAGTCCTCGTACAACTCTCAGGAACATCAGGAAAATCAGAAACACGGGAAGAGGATAGTCGAGCTAGTAGTTGGGCCTTCTCGGCCTCAAGAACGATAACTCATTCAGAAAGAACATAAGCCTCTTTTTCCAGTTCTCCAATCTGCTCATCAAGCTGCTCTTCTTTGAGCCTAGCGGTCTCCAAGGAATTTTCTTGTTCAGAACGAAGAACGGGGATCACGATCTCCAAAGTCTTCGCCTTTCTCATAGCCCCTAACCGAGCCAACTCTGCTTTTTCGAGGTCCTATACCTTATCGAAAACCTCGTCACTTAGAGCATCAGCTTTGAATTGACATTCCTCTAGCTCGGCACGAAGTGAGACCACCTGGTCTTGGAGATCGCCGCACTGGACTTCGTTCCCTTTGCTGATTTTAAGATCTTCTTCTTTACATCTCAACGTCCCTCAAGGACGCTGCACTTCTCGATGACCTTCACGAGTTCATCATCTTTCTGCTTCAATTCATTCCAAAAGGCCTACAAATTATCGTCCTCGCCAAACCTCCTGCAAATTTCTCGGTATTTGCCACGGTACTCGTGATATCTCCGTTGCAACTTCATAAAAATGGCCTTACACCTCTCTTCTCTTTGAGGCGCTTTCAATTTCCAAAATTACAGTTTGCAATCACAAAGAAAAAGTCAAACACTAGGGTGTCCCCACTGACAGCGGTGAACCACTAAGGCGAGGATAAAAAATCTAAATAAAGCAGACAGGAAAGAGGAGCCCTAAATTTTTACCCTGAGGGCAAGGCCGGCTATGCTCCTCGACAAAGTGGCATCATCCAACTCTGCGCGGGTTACACCCTCCACATCGGAACAAAGGGGACCATGGGCAGGGACCACGTTCTCGGTGTGTTTCAATAAATCACGGTCCATGGGATTGCGATTGTCCGCGTTGACCCCTCTAATATCACCTCGAGCTAGGTGAATCCCTCCTCCATCATCCTCATCTCATCAGCATTGAGATCGGAGCCCGACTCGTAGCCTTCCTCGGCAACACCTTTGCCTCTCCCATCGGCTGTCGAAGGAGCTCTGTTAGTTGATTGTGAAGTCGACACCTGTCCTTCCGCAAATTATCAGAAGCCACAGCGGCCGACCTTTCGGCTCATACTGCCACAAAGGGAAGAGGTACGCCCTTAACGACCTCCGTTGAAATCAGAACGTCAGATGCCAACTCGACCTCATCCTTAAGTACTATGGTCGTCGTCTTACCCATTGCTGAATCTACTACCTAGGCGACCTCATCACCAACGTCTACCAAACTTCTCTTACGGGGCACCAAATGTTTCTCCCTTGGCGGTGATTCCTCCTCTTAGTCTACAAGACTGTGTAAAGGGGAAACTAGAAGCCCCGTGGTTAAAATGTCTGCAGGCGGAGAAGAGACCGATGCCAAATCAGTCGTGGAGGGAGTCGAAGATCGAACAGACTTAACTGCAGATAAGTGGGAGCCTCTCCTTGGCCGCGGGCGGAATAGACGCTGAGGATGAGACAACCTTCCTCTTACAGAATGAAGAAGGGGGAGCTTTCGGCCATCTCAAAAGTCCTCGGCCTGAAAAAGAAAAAATTAGGTTATCATTATCAGCGAAGGCGGACTATAAGAAATAAACAACTAAGAGGTCAAAACAAAACAAAACAAAAAGAAACGGATTAACTCACCGGTTAAGGAAACAGTAGGACCAAGCTTCTTAAAAAGCCTGGCCACTCGCGAATCCCCACAGTGTGAGGGAGAACGCGACCAACCCAATCGGAAATATCCCCAACCAAAGGAGGAGGCGTAGTCTTGGCTGTATAAGAAGGGGACCCGAGTTCAGAATTAACTACCAAAAATAGGCAAATCAAATATTTTAACGGAGAAATATTAGATGCTTACCAGTGTAATTCCAAGTCTCGGGGAAGGCATCAACATCCACCACCACATCTGCGGGTTTACCACCAAGAATTTTCCTCATCGGTGGTGAAGGTTTAACATCATCCCCCTATAGAAACTGGGGGCGAAGAGATGCATCAAATGACGAAGTGTGACGTTGACCCCAGCATTTTCAACAAATTTGGTAAGCATCCTAATGAGCTTGTAGATATATGGAGAGAGTTGATCATGGCAAACACCATAATAACGGCAAAACTCCTCCGCTAGTGGGAGAAAGGGGAGAGTGTAGCCGACGTGAAAAAGGGTAGGCGTAGAACGCACAATACCCTGGATGGTGGACTTGCACCACATCCCGATCTACATGGATCAAATCAATGCGTGTATTTTGAATTTTTACCTAAGCTCTGCTAGATCAGCCTCTTTAATCGCCGACTCAGAGACCTCGGGCTCGTCTTCAACCGCCTTCGAAAAGTTTGACCTAACTCTTTCGCTACAGGGAATTATTTCCTCCACTGTAGGGAAGTTCTCACTTCATTTGTAGCGGAGACACTATCAGCGTGAGGAGGCATAAGCACTGCCAAAGGGACAGGGTCAATTACCACACCAGAACTAGAAGATACACTAGCCATATTTTTCGAGAGGGGATGTTCAGACAAGAAAGGATTAGAAGCAACAAGAATCACTAGAAGGGAAACACACAATGAAAGAGGGAGAAGAAGCCACAAAGTTTTGATGAGAAAAACATATAAAGAACAAACGAATGCCATCACACCCCTATTTATAAGAATTCGGACATCAAGACCGAGAAATTATGCCATCATTACTTAGCACTGGAATCGAAACGGTAGCTCCAAATGACACTCGCACAAGAAACGATGCAGAGCATCGGGAAAATGCATCATAATGACGCATGATGTCATGACATCATTCTGGTGCAGAAACGACACAACCCCAACAGTTGCGACTCACGAAAGGTCATGCTGTCGTGTCGGCTGAAACATCACTACCCGACTCGCTCGTCCAATTTTGCCAACCATGATGAATGGAATACGCTCATTAAGGTCGTCTGAGGCCGGCCTCAATAAGCGGAGGGACTAACTTTATAGGCCAAAATCCGTCTCAGTACTTAGGGTAAAATAACACCGAGAAAAGAGTCAGCCGAGGTCGACCAAGGATAGCGAGGTCGGTGGTCAAGATGCAAATGATGGTCGAGGTCAAGCATCGCAGAAAGCGCAACAAAGGCTAGTTTATTAGGATAGGATATTGAAGAGAATATTCCAATGGATATTCTCTACACTTGTACTATTAAGGTTTGCTTGGATATGTCCCATATAAATAGAAAAAAAAAGGGTAATGAATAGAGGCATGTGATATTCATTGTGATAAGAGCAAACTTTGCTAAATGATTCTCTCTTGTAAAAATACAAAGACTACCTTTTCGTCAAGATTGTTGTTCATATTATTCCACACTATTCCACCAGATTCAAGAATATTTCGAATGTTTAAAGATCCGTCGGTCTCTCATCATTGTCAGGAGGAACAATCACCTAGTTCATTGTTTATTATGTGAATCACTTCTCTTGTTTACTTAAATGCCATTTATTTGTTATTTATTGCTAGTTATTTCTCCATTATTACATATACCTCTTGAAACATTCATTGAATATTACTGTCATCTCCCTGCTGGATCCATCTAAACGTTAGCTATATTTTCGAAATCCACATCTAGAGATATTATTATTAACTAGGTTTAACCCATTATTACACAAGTATAATTATTTTAACCGAAAGTCATACTTTTTGGTCAAACAACTATGACTATTATTTGTTATTGTTGTTCTCCTGGTCAGCGTTTCTTAATTATTAGTTACATACTACCACTAGTTTGTTTTGGAAATTTCCTATAAATATTTTTAATTTTCTCACTTTTCTGTTTTGATTCCCACGAAAAGGTCCCTCCATATATTTCTTGTATTCAGTTATTTCCTTTTTTAAATGCTGCAGAAAATTGTTAGGCTCAAAGCAGAAAAGGTTCCATTCCCTTTTTTAGGGGGATTTCGTGATTTCATCGAATCATTTATGAAGTGTTCCTTCAATCCCCAATATATGAAGTTAAACACAATATCAGAATGAAATTATAATAACATATTATAATTAGACTGAGCTAACCATGGAAAAGGGGGAAGACAAAAAGTAAAATAAAATTCGTGCTAAAGTTGAGAAAAAGGGTGAAGAAATATGTACTTAAAAAGGTCATAAAAATTAATCAAAGTATGTTGTTATTAGTTGAGGCAATAGGCAAGTAGCTAGGTTATTCATATGGGGAAACAAAGTTGTCAACAAGGTGAAAGCCGCAGGAATGAGGGTTCATTTACTCCAAAGATTAACGTGTTACACTAATAAAAGGTATCTATACAATTGCAAGCTTAAAATTGCACAAGTGACAGGAGTTCGACTACAATTCTGAAGAGGTCTCGCCATTTTTCAATTTTACTCCATTTAATTTTCAGTTAGATCCGTCTTATATTATCAGGTCACCGATTCATAGTAGATATACTGATCAGTTAATGGACCTATCGCGCATGAATTTGAATCAAATAGACAATAAATTTCTAGAAGAGAACCTTGTAACAACGATAAAGTTATCTCCGTGTGATATAGAGATTACGAGTTCGAATTGTGAAAGCAGCCACTAATACTTATATTAGGATACACTGTCTACATCTCAATGCTTGAGTGCGACCTCCTTTAAACCCTGCGTGAATACGGGATATCTCGCTCGGCTCATAGAAGTGTGGAACCCCATTGCATATCCCGAGACAAAGATATCATATGAGTGGATATGATAAGGTAATGGCAGTGGCAGTTTTCACGATAAACAACAGAAAGTGGTCTACCTAAGAGAGAGAGGGAAATAGTGCGTATGGTGGGGCAAGAGGAAACTAATAAAGTCAGGGGTCGGCTGTAGGCTAACAGCATTTGGCTTTAGAGAAATGAATGAAGAATTGAAATATCCAAATGAACAAACAAAAGAAAGGAAATGATTGGTTCCCTAATTCTCTGCGGTAAAAGAGAAGAGTCTGACTTTTGTATGTAGTAAGGATTTTGATTTGTCCTTATGGGTGTCAAAGTTAGCAACAAATAACTCGCTCAACTCGTTCAAGTTTGAAATGTTAATTTAATTGAACATATATTTATTGTCAAATATAGCCTAAAATTTTAAAAACTTAGAACAAATTTGAATGACTTATATAGATCAAATTAACTCATAAAAACTTATTAAAACATTAAAAAAAATACACTTTTTAAAATTTAGTTAGTTAAACAGTCATGATAAATAAAGAAAAAACTTTTGTTAATCTTATTCGGTAATTAAAGGGAGGTCTTGGCGTAACTGGTAAAGTTACTGATATGTGACCATGACGTCTCGGTTTCGAGCCGTAGAAATAGCCTCTTGTAGAAATGTAGGGTAAGACTGCACAATTCACCCTTCTGATCCGCCTTTTCTCCGATCCTACGCATAACGGAAGCTTAGTGCACCAGGTTGCATCATTAGTTTCGTTCGGTAATTATACAAATTATACATAATAAACATTCAAATAAAAGATAATTTTGAATTGAACGAGTTAAATTATGACTTATTGTTTAGTTCAAATTGACCAATTTTAACCCAAAAATTTATTTTTATGACCAAACAAATTTATCCCCTCAACCTGATGTTCAACCCATTTATTTGAAAGAAGAATTAACCTAAATAGTAACAGGTTAAATTATGCCGCTCACATCGTCTATAACATATGTATAATCGTATATAATCGATACATAATTTATGTATGCTAACTAAAAACGTAAACAATCAATCTGACCTACTACTTATAATGATTTCCGACTTCATTTGCCATTGTCCTTATATGATGACTCAAAGAACCTGATCGCACCAATAAAGGTTGTGGTGAAATGATAAACACTTCTTCATCTTTAACTAAAGATTCTAGTTTTGAACCCTCGCTATAAAATCACGTTTGTCAGGGGACCGCTTTCTTCCGTTATAAAATTTTTCGATGCGAATTCAAATTTAATTAGGTCCCGATACGAGTATTGCAAAAATAAAAAAGAAAATGACGCTGGCCGCATGAGGACTGATTATTGGGAAGAGGGCGGACAAGAGGGGTGCATATCTTATCTCTGTACCCCTTTAAGCCCTCTTTTTTATGCACCAACTTGATCCATTTTTCATTTACCCACTAGTCCCACTATTCTTGTCAACCTCACGTGAACCCATCCTCTTCCTCTTACTTTTGCAACTTCAACCAACTTTCTTCCTCTTCTATCTCTTATATAATTAGCTGTCTGCTCTATGTATATAAATGAAAAACTGAGACATCTCTAGCCATAACAAAAGAGCCCCATTAGCCACCACTCTTACAGTACATAAGAATCATCACCTCTTCTTTCAATTCGTTCATTTCAGATCAAAATCTAACAACACTTAGCCAAAAAAAATGCCTCCTAGTTCTCCAGATTCATCTGTTTTACTCCAAAGAATAAGCTCCAACACTACTCCTGATTTTGCCTGTAAACAATCCCAGCAATTACAAAGGCGTACTATGCCAATACCTTGTACGACACAAGTCCCAGATTCCGTTGTCCGATTCCATACTCACCCAGTGGGTACCAACCAGTGCTGCTCCGCCGTGATCCAGCGGATTTCCGCCCCCGTCTCCACCGTATGGTCAGTGGTCCGCCGCTTCGACAATCCGCAAGCATACAAGCACTTCGTCAAGAGCTGCCACGTCATCTTAGGGGACGGTGACGTCGGTACTCTCCGCGAGGTTCGCGTGATCTCGGGTCTTCCAGCCGCGTCCAGCACAGAAAGACTCGAGATCCTCGACGACGAGCGCCACGTCATCAGCTTCAGCGTAGTCGGTGGAGACCACCGACTCGCAAATTACCGTTCCGTCACTACCCTCCACCCGGAACCGTCTGGTGACGGAACGACCATCGTCGTTGAATCCTACGTTGTTGATGTACCACCTGGTAATACTAGAGATGAAACGTGCGTTTTCGTCGATACCATCGTCAAATGCAACCTCACATCATTATCGCAGATCGCAGTTAACTTGAGCAGAAGAAAAGATTCTTGAAATATAGAATATATTTACGAAACTGATCGATAACTGATCGATGATGCTTCTGATGATGATCTTTTTAAGCGATGATTTTTTTTGGGGTTGCAATGGTCTGAAAATCGTTGCACCTTTTCAGATCATGTGCTTATTATAGTCTCCTGGTTGTCATCACTCGTTGAAGATAAGTTCTTGGTTAAATCCTGTGTTACGGAATTAATTTCATTCTCTTTATATTAAGTACTTGGTTTTTTTTTTTTGCCTCATTGCTCTATATTTTAACTTTGTCTGTGTATTTGTGAAAAATAAAAAGGATTCAGAGGGCAAAATTTTCTCAAATGCTGGTGTTCATTACTTTATCTTCTTGTAGTTTAATTTACTCTTTATTGGAAACATATGGATCTTCTTTCCAGTGTTTATTTGCTGAATTACAATTTCCAGTCATATATTGGATGTTAGTACAACTAAAAGGTTATAGGGACAGCCGGATGAACGAAGTATCTCGTATTCACACAGGGGCGCATTTAAGAGGTTGTGATGTATGCAGTCTTCCTACTACAATCTAATCGAACTCGTGATATATAAATCACACGGAAACAACTACTCTAAGGCTTCCCTTCACAACTAAATGGTTATACTGTTCAATATAAAGCTGCCCTTACAATTAGCTAAATTTTACCTAAAAATAGAGCAAGGTATTACCAAGTTTACTACAGGAAGATTACTTTTTTTTTTGTTTTTGTTGTAGTAATACATAATCTAAATATGTATCTATACAGCATACTAAAAGTACCATTACTGTCTTTCAATTTCAACATGTCATTTCCTATAGGAGGGTGTCATTAAGAACAAGAAATGAATATTAAAAGTAATAATATTAACTCTTCAAATGTTAACTATATCAAATACTAGATTACTAGTTGTGAAATTATGATTAGGAGAATGAATTAAGACGAGGTTAATTAGGTCGTTTGATATTTGGATGATTTGATTTTAGAATAAATGTATTAAATATATAGCTTGAACGCAGTAGGAAGGTGAGTAATTCAGTGGATCAGGGAAACGAAAGAATAAAACGAGATGATTATATTTGTATTTAGAAGGTGAAATCCACGTGAAAAATAGCCGACTCTTGAATACAGCCAATGGTCGATTCTAATGCTTGCTAAAAGCTGTATTTAAACTAAATAAATCACAGGTCCCCATACTAAGACGGCGAAATTAAGTACGATGCACGTACCCTTTTCATTAATTTTGATATAAATAACTTTCTAATAAATATAATTCATTAAGGATTAAGGATTCCAGCAAATATAAGTACAGTACTCATAATGGCATGCACGATAGCAGTTTCTTCATATTTGTTGTTTGAAATTTAATGTACATACACTCATGATCAGTGTAGAATCAAATTTTTATTAATAAAAATAAAAATACGAAGAAATAAACACACGAAAAAATTCAACATATACTATACAAATTTTTTTTCACTTTTGTAATAAGCAAATTCGTAGCATCAATCATATCGATCTTTTCTCAAAATCATATATATTTTCTTAGGAAGCATGTCTATGTGGTCCATTAAGTGATAGTAACACAAGAAATTTAGGTTTATAAATTTGACCCAAAAAAAGAAAAAGAGAGAAGTAAAATGTGCAACCTAGCTAGAAAATTTCCATTATTAGAGGCAAGCGAGGATGCAAGTTGCCTGAGGTTGTTGGAACATGTTCACATTATATAAAAAATAAAAAATAAAAGATAACATGAAGAGAATCAAACAGATACTCTGCAAGTTGGAGAAGGCGACTTTTTCTAAAAAAGAAGAGACCAATTAGCTGATAGATATATATTCAATAAAGAAACAACAAGTTGCAAAATTTTAAATTTATCATATGGGAATTGTTTAGTCATTAAATTGAAAAAGTAAAGGGATAGTGATTGTGCAAGTTGCACCGGCATTGCTGTTCTCACCTCAACTCTTTTATTGTCTTTTTGCCTCTGAATAATATGTAAGTTGGAGAAAAATAAAGAGTCTAGAACGGTTTCAATATGCAAGTTGCAACTGCAACTTGCAATAGCGACTTTAATGATCCTCGTGCTTCTTGTCTACCTATTATTACGTTCCTTCAACCTATTTCCCAAATAATTATATATAAGAATTATTTTTCTGTGATCGTTTACAATTTGATTTCTTCTTTAAAAATCTACAAAGATTTCATTTACAATCTTTTTTGATCAATTGCATATATAGACGCGAACCTCCTTAGTTACCCGCATACGGCTCGCACAAAGACTCTTTGATCACCGAAGTTGGAGTATTCTATTTTCACGTAATTCATAAGGTTCAACAATCAATCAATATTTTACGATTAAGGGTGTAATATTTTTTGTAGTAGCGGTCTTTATATACAGTAGCCGGAGGCAGGATTTTC
Source organism: Nicotiana knightiana (assembly GCA_005239525.1). Taxonomy (NCBI): domain Eukaryota; kingdom Viridiplantae; phylum Streptophyta; class Magnoliopsida; order Solanales; family Solanaceae; genus Nicotiana; species Nicotiana knightiana. The sequence continues at coordinate 60,706 of ML401948.1, forward strand.
GTTAAGGGAGTTAAACAAAGTTAAAAAATTAAAGAAATTATAACTAGTGAGAATTGAATCAATGACCTCACAAAGGTTTGGAGCCCCATTACACTACTAGAAATCCGCTAAAAACCGACCAAGCCGTACCGACCAACGTTGGTCGGTCAAAAAAAAGCGACCAAAAACCGTCCAGCTTGGACGGAAACAGGAAAAAAAATATTTAACATTTTTTAAAAAATAAATACCGACAAAGTTGGTCGGTAATGTGGACCCAATTTTTTAAATTTTAATAATTATATTATTATTTAAAATATTTTATAAAATTTAAAGAATTTATATTTAAAATTGCAGACCAAAGTTGGGCATTAACCAACCAACTTTGATCGGTATATTTTATTTCCTGGAAAATAACCGACCAAAGTTGGTTGGTTATTAGGTCAACATTAGTCAAACTTTTGAATCACTTTTATATTTACTATCTAAATAATATAAATGTAATCCATTAACACTTTTGTAATACAAATAATGAATACACTAACATATACTATAACATGCTATGTATGTTGTTAAAGTAGTATAACAAAGCGTGTTTATTATACACACACACTCACACACACACACACACACACACACACACATATATACACACACACACACTATAACATATACTATAACAAGCTCTATATATAGTTAAAAGATTACAATGAAGTGTGTGTGTGTATAGGTATAGCCATATATATATAAGAACACGAAGCGCTAGGACCACATGGTCGGGTTCTTTTAGGGATAGACTTATGAAGATCCTAATTAGTATATATAATTTATCATCAAATATATCTATTTGTAAATTGATTGATCGACTTATAACTTACTTAGATGCATCGATGAATATTACAAACAAAACGTTTGGCTTATGTCGATAAATAGTAAAAATAAAACATCTTGACCTATATCGATTAATTTAAGTCATGCATTATTAGTGATGAATGAATGAAAAATAGAAGAATTAATACTAAACATATTTGACATGTGTATATATATATATATATATATATATATATATA